>JANAVB010026460.1:0-32888 GCA_029216955.1 Iris pallida
CTCCTCCTCGATCAAACCCGCCCTCCTCCTCCTCCTCCCCCTCCCCGACCAAAGCCCCCTCTCCAGCGAGCCCCCTCTCTGGTCAACCCTCCTCTACGACGACAACCACGACGTCGGCTTTGACCTCGAAGATGCCGACGACGCTCCGGCGAG
Source organism: Iris pallida (assembly GCA_029216955.1). NCBI lineage: Eukaryota > Viridiplantae > Streptophyta > Magnoliopsida > Asparagales > Iridaceae > Iris > Iris pallida. The sequence continues at coordinate 154 of JANAVB010026460.1, forward strand.
CCCCCTCTCTCCGCTCGGCCCTCCTCTACGAAGACGACCTCAACCCGGAAGACGCCGACGACGACCCCAACTCCCCTCCTCCTCTCAAAGTCCTCTTATCCTTATTGTAGTATTTTTGTAGTGTCCGTATATATTACTAATATGAAAATTTTACTTCTAGATTTGTACTTTTATGATTTTTTAGAAACTTTAGTGACATAACCTCTAAAATGTTAAAATTATCAATTTTTTTAGAGTGGTTAGAAAAAGTTCTTTTTTGTATTTCTATAGAGTAGCATTGTGCCGGCCTAATGGTAAGACGTTCTTTGGAGTTGTCGTCTTTTCTAGCGTTTGTAAACAATCAAGTATCCAAGTTATCGTATTAGAAGCTTCATTATCAAGTTTGCAAGTTTGGATAGACATTTGTCAAATGTTTTACTCCTGTTTGTGTCTGGCAATAACTAGCTAAGTCAGTAACCGAGGCCTTCCTATGCAATTTCATGGTTTGTTGCTTTGCAAATGGGCTAATTAGAGTTTAGACCCTGGATTTTATATCATCTTAAAATTTATGCCCTAACATGTCCAATTAGAAAGTTTATGTTCTGAATTTTATTTATTTTTTCAATCTTTTCCATTATCCCTCCATTTTATATTAAAAAATTTATTCTCATGCATTGAGAGAAGGATATAATAGAAAAAGAAGAAGAAATATTCAGAATCCAAACTCTCCAATTGAATATGTTAGGACTTAAATTCTAAGTTGATATAAAACTCAGGGTCTAAACACTAATTAGCCCCTTTGCAAACAGTTACATGCCCTTGTCCACAGTGTTTAAGAAGAACCTGGTCAAGTACAGTTCTTGATTCCTTGTGTCTGTAGCGGATCCACATATAAGATATTAACAGATTGTGTCAGCAAAAGTAGGCCGTATATAACAACAACACACCTACTGTGTTTCGTGGCATAACTTTGGTACAAAAAATTTTGTCCATGAATTTGCAGCTTGATACCTCAAACATATATAATTTTTATTAGTGTTCAGATTTTGCAACTTGATGCCTTCTTGTACACTTTGTGGCTATAATGTTCACACAACAAATTTAAAACCTTTTGCCCATGGATGGGTCCAGAAATTAAAACTGGGGTAGACTACAATGGACTAGGGTGGGCTAGAGGTGGACTAACCCATATATATATATATATATATATATATATATATATATATATATATATATATATATATATATGACCTCTAGCCTAGTGGTTAAGAGAGATGCATGCGGTCCAAGTGGTCGGGAGTTCGAGCCTCAGTGGAGGCGAGTTCACCACAAGTACTCATTGCTTCAAAAAATATATATATATATATATATATAACTTATGGAAAAAAAAGAATATAAATTTTTTTGGTGGGTGGGCTGGAGCCCAACCCGCTCCTGCTTTTGCCCTTCAAATAAAAGAAAGTACATATTGTTGTCCTTTTTGTTGTTAGCGGAGCTAGGAATGCATCAGAAATACTAACTGGTTTCGACCAAAAAAAAAACATGTGAGTACTGAACTAAATTATAATAACATGCAAATGCACAATCACAGTATACCAAATGCACAATCTCAACAATCCGTGAATAAATAAGTTATATGTTAAAAATCTAAATTGGGAGAAAACTACAAGACGATGAGAGTCCAAACTGCTAGTGAAATGAAGGAATACACCATCTCCTCCAACTGATCCATCAACGGAACACCAAACTGCTAGTGAAATGAAGGAATACACCATCTCCTCCAACTGATCCATCAACGGAACACCATAACTTCATAGTGAATAGAAATGAGTAAAGTGGAGAATAGCTAGTTGCCGAAGAACGAGATCATGAAGATAGAACGATGTAGAACTCCTCGAATAATTTATTTCGAATCAATTGCGTACTCTTCAATCACCTTGTTCCTCTTATTGAAAACTTGCTCCTTTTTGTGAACTCTCACATGCACCACCATATAACCCAAATTAGGTTAGGAATAACATATACCCCTTTCCAAACTCGAGACGATCCGGATCGACGAATTTTGATAAAAAAAATTGATCAAAAAGTCCAACTTTCGCTCATCCGATCCCATATGGAATGACATATTGCTAATATACCGTTTAATGATGATATGTCATTGTTGTGTCACCCCTAAAACTATTTTGGCGACCTTTCTACAAAACTTGAACTTTTTTCTCAATATAATTTTGATAAGCATATATGCTCTATTATCGTTCATAGAAATTTCAAAATCAATGTCCTTTCACTACAACAAAAAATTCTTTTAATGACGGCTAAAAAGCGTCATTAATGACAAACCATGACGTTTTTTTTCAAAGCAACCGTTATGAAAACGGGTGGTATAAATATTTTCTAAAAGCGTTATAAAAAATCCGTCATGAATAGGTTCTATAAAAGCGTTATGCATATTTAATATATAGTGCACAATTCATGACTTTTATAAAACGTTATGAATAGATAATATGTATAGGCTCAATGCAGCACATTTATAACACTTTATACTATTCAAATTAGCATATTTATAACGCTCTATACTGCACATTATATATTACATTCCAAAAACTTAACATTATACATCACCATCTTTATTACATTTCTCAAAATAGAGTACATATCAAGATCTTCATTACATTCTCAAAATAGAATATCCAAATACATATATATATTTACAACTGCCAAAATTGTCCACATCAAAACTTGGCCACATAACCAATAATCATGAAAGATCAACGACAACCGGAACACCAGTAAAATCCTGAGAAAAAGAGAAGACAACCAAATCAGTCCATATAATTGTCAGGCCTAAAAATCAAATCTAATCATGAAATATCAGAGAAAGGAGTTAAACAACATATATGAATATATTAGATTTGGGGACGGACCGAAGGAGTCGCTGAGGCCGAAGTCGTGGCGGATGATCTAGCCCTTGCTGGTGCCGAGGCTGAAATACTTTGTAATGCAAGACATCAAATATGGAGATGTCCGCACCCATATTGTTCATACCAAACAACTTTTTTGCATTGCTTGCCAAGAGCATTTTTTGGCTCTGTTAGGACCTGAAATAGGAATCATGTTAATTTCCTAATTATATACAGATCAATAGAATGAGATCCACACACTACAAACGTACGTAAGATCTCCAAGCAAGTAAGGTGACAACAATTGGACTTCGTGCATGGGATAGTAAATTAGTTGGCATCAATACTTTGTGTGCTATATGTAAGTTCAACTGTAACCAAGCCAACTTCAATACCAAAAGACGAGCTAAGGAAAAAATTAGAGTCATATTGTTAAATCAACCAAAGGAATAAGCAATAAAATAAAATAATGCTAAAGTTACTTAAAAGAAACTACATCATCATTAATCACCAAGGCAAGAATAAAAAGACTACGAATAAGGTGTTACCTGGACAAGTTGGCCCTAGTTTAAAGCTGACAACTAACAAGTTTCGAAAAGTGTCCAATAAATTTTGGAATGAGCCCGTATGATATAAGATCACCACTTTTTACCTGTGAACATCACATGAAACTCGTATCAGATCCACTACAGTAGGTTAGAGAAACTTGCATGTTTGCTGAAGCAATAAGACACAGTTACATGAAGGGAGGAAAGTTATTTGCTTGTTATAGCATATTTGAGATGCTTACTGTTTCCAGTAAAGATGACGTCACCACCGCATCTGTCAACCCACTAGTTCTTATGTTTGTACGTACTGGTGCTCCAAAACTAATAGAAGAAACTTCTGGGATGCGTCCCGCCAGACACAAGCCTTCAACTTGATACTAGCACAGAGAGCATTTGCAGGACCAACGAGCGACTGCTATCCGATCAACATGCAGGAGATAGCTAAACTCTAGCTGAAGTTACTGGAAAGCAATCAGAAAACACCATATTATGCAGTAGAAAACTTGCTTGCAGAATAGGACTATGTAAACTTTTAAATCCATTATCAAAACAATATATAAACTCCAAGAAAAAAAGTGATGCTAGTACTTGTTAATCATGAACTTGAGCATACTTGCAGTCAAGTAATTACTCAACAGAGCATAGAGCTAATCAACAAACATATACATAAACTGTACATGAGTCTCTGCATGAACACACTTAATACATTTCACCAGTGTAGATTAACCTCTTCCAGAGGCATATAGACACATTTGACCTGCACTTTAGGTTAGTGCCCTTGAAATTTCCAAGGGAGTCCTTAATAGAACGAAGAAGCACATAACCAGGAATAGCCTTCACATTAGTTCAAGAAAGAAGCAACAAAGTATCAAATAACTGATGCCAACCACATGAGCAAGTAAGGCTCTCCATCCAACATCATTAACTGATGCCAACCACATGAGGATACGAAGAAAAAGAAGCTGGTGGCATCATGTAGAACTATAAAATATGATCTGGTCAAAGCTTAGAAGTTCTATATGTATCAAATTTAGGTATTATCTAACTCATCTTAATATGGAGTAGCCAACCAAAATCCTTTTAAGTACTTTTGTCAATTTCTGAAAAGGAATAAGACATCCCCATCTAAAAGCTTAGAACATTTACTTGAAAGACAACCCATCATAGAAATTCAATTTATATCCTTTTTTTCCTTTCCATCTTCCACTCTCTTGTAAAAAGGCATTGCGATAACAATGCCAAATGAGAGGGTAATTGGAGTTTTCTAGTAGTGACACTACATTGATAACTTTATACAACTAATATATGAAACTTCGAGCATCACATTTAATCTTTGCTAGCTCAACTGACCCAAAAGAGGTGTTACCGAGTCCAATTTTAATATATGCATTGGAATAGTATGAGATGTACTAGAATCAAAAAAATTCTTAGTTTAGAGCATTTGATTCAGTGGTAAAATTTTGAAAAGTACCAGTGTGTTCGAATCTTGACCTAAATGGCAAAACTAAGAACGTCGGGCTTGTAGACGGACCTCTCCCGATCTCTTGGTCGAGAAGCGAACGATCTCGGACGTGGCGGCCGCCGTCTTCGCGCTCACCTGCCGAACTTCTCCCTGGCGTCGTTCTGGGGGAAGGCGAAGTGGACGACCTCGTCTTCCTCCAACAGCGGCCGAAGAGAAAAAATTATTGGCGGAGAAGACGAACCTCTTTCGAGGGGGTCGACGGAGAAGAGGGCGCCGGAGGCCCCGCCGGAGTCCATGGCGGAGGGGATCGGACGGATGGATCAGACGCTGGATCGAACCCTAATTCTGAGCATGGGAGCGGAGGAAGAGGAAGAGGAGGAGGAGAGGGGAAATGGAAGGAGAAGAAGGTATTTCGAACGCTTATAATATCACTACACCAAAACAGGAGATTGCCAACAGTTATTACCGTGACAAATAATTTTTGTCACGTTATTTACCGTGACTAATCAGGTGTGACAAATTGTTTTCACGCTTTTTTGTCACGGTAATAACTGTGACAAACTATTTTTGTAACAGTTTTTGTCACGGTAATATCTGTGATGAAATTAAATTTCAGTAACAATAATAAATGTTACAAATTCTAATTTTATAACATTTTGTATCGTGACAACAAAAAATTTGTGACACTAATTACTGTTACGATACAAATTTTTTAACGGTTTAAAACTTGGTTGAAAATTTTGTCATGGATTTAACTGTTACAAATGGTCGATTTTACCAATTTGTAACACATATTTCTCTAGTTTTGTCACAAAAATAACTGTTACAAATCATAATATTTTTCCAAAAAAAATATAAAATGTTGATGCTTGAAAATCATAGCTTCTCGATATATACACATAAAAGAAAAAAAATATTACAATCAAAACTCATTTTATTACTCAACCAAGCACAATAGTGTTACAAAAATCTTCTCTGTAAAGTGTGATAAAATCATCCAACATTCTTTGTCCAAACAATTATTCTATATTTAAAAAATCAGTAGAATCACCAACATATTGTTTAATACATCAAACTATTAAAGACATCATTTGCAGTGGAGCCAGAAACACCAGCACTCGAAAATCTCTTCGACATGCATGAGACTATCCAGCTATTCCATAAACATGTGGCATGTCATCATTTTTCTCTCTGTAAGCTGCAGAAAGTTTACTAGTACTACCATAAAGATGGACCTCTTGAAAGAATTTATCGCAACCCGAACACTTCCAGCTTTTGTGTCTACAAAAGACAAGAGAAGATAATTACAGGTAACAGAAAAGAAGAGCTTAACAACCTAATACCACTGCTTACAGAAACTAAATCATTTGTTACGGAAGAGATCAGATCAATGTGGTGGACACTCACCGTATCATTATCATGAGTCCCAGTATATACAACTTGATCTTGCTCATGATTATGTGGCAAATGAGGATTGTCAGAGCCGCTTCTATAAGCCGGGAAGGGAAAAAATTGGAACATGAATTATTGAAAGCAAGCTATTTGTTTAAGGGATTAGCAACCACCTCATATCACAGCAAAATAAGTTTAAATATTTACCAAATTGGAGACTGCCATTCCATGAGCCCCAATAGATTTCCTTAATTGAACAACATCAAAGAAGGCTTTTCCTGGTCCAGCCTACTGTCAATTAAATAGGCAAATTACCTGTATTGTTATATAAATACCAGCAACAGTTATATTTTGTAGAGGCTTAGAAGTCTTGATATTGGCAAAAGCAATAACAAATAAGTAGACCACATAGATGTGATTTCTTAGAGAGATCATATATAGCTTCTCTGGGTTTCTTATGAGAAATTAGGAAACACATCAGTTCTCGATTTTTGATTTTGTATGCAGAAGGCAAGTAGGTCAATGGGGACTTCGTGGCTCAAAGTTAACTATATCAGAACATATATATGTTGAAACTTTTTTAGTGGCTTCATCTCTCGATCCGGGCCAGACTCACCGGTGGATAGGGAAATGGCATTCAGAGAGGTCAATGGGCCTGGACATGCAGCTGATCTTAAGTCCTTCAGTAGTAGGCCAACATTGTGTCAAGCTAAACATAGCATCATAAACACAGCTATAGCTGGAGTGTTAGTTCTTAATCAAGGATTTATTGATAAATGGAAACCGCAAAAGAGTTTTCATTAAGCTTCTTTTGTTCACCAGCTTCAACTCATTTATCAACTGTGTTATAATTAGATGTTCTACATAATAGGTTTCGGACATCTTTGTACATATACTATAATGCAAGTGATCAGAAAGGAAGCTTTATGTGTAATCAAGTTGATGCAATCGTGTGTGACACGTACCAATTTTATCGTCATGAAATCAAAGGACATTACCTTCTTTGTCTCGATTGAACAACAAGACATTTTAAAGGTATTTCCTAATTTAATCCAGAAGATGTGAGTTCCTAATTTAATCAACCAAAAAATCATGCCCTAATAAGAATCAAAGCAAATAATCAAAAACTGTAGGGAAACTATTAAGAAATCAAAGCATAAGCAAAATCTAAAATAACAAAGCATCAGCCATGAGATCACTATGACAACCTACAATATGAGCATAGCCATAAAATAGATATAAAAAAGTAAAATATTAAACACATAAAATAATTAAAAATTTGATCATCACCTTGGTGCCAAGTGTCAATTTTTTTGCAGTTCCTTCTTGGGGAGATGATAGATGTTGTAAGAAAATCTGTGAAAAAAAATCATAAAGGAAATATCAATTCGAAACCCTAAACCCTAATGAAATTGCAAACCCAATTAGAAACCATAAACCCTGATGAAATTGCAAACCCTAACGAAATAATTAGGAACCCACATCTTCTTCTTTATCCCTTCTTTCTCTTTGAAGTCCTCAAATCAAAGATTAGTTCTTCCTGTAGATGAATTAGGGGACGTAACAAAGATTAACCATCAGACCCAAGAATAAGAGAGAGAGAGACAAAAAGAGAGATTAATTACTAACTTCGTCGGTGCCCTTGTGGTGCTTTGGGGCATCGTCGAAGGATAATAGTTGTGGCTGCCACTTTACTCAGACGTCCCAGGAGGAAGAGAGCGCGTGAGAGCAACCGTACGTCCAGGGCCGGAGGGAGGGAGGGAGGGAGGAAGCGAGAGAGAGGGCCGGAGGGAGGGAGGGAGCGAGGGAGAGGGCCGGAGGGAGCGAGGGATCGAGGGAGAGCTCCCGATCGATGAATAAGAATTTAGTCTGGAGGGAAATAAAACTGTGATATGTGATTTCCCTTATAATATACGATGATAATTTAGTCTGGAGGGAAATAGTTTGGTAAAAAAAAAATTTGGAGGGAGGGAAATATTTTGATAACACTCTTGCGTTGGAGGGAATAACACTTTTTAGGAAAAAAATTAAAGAGGGATAATATGCAATGGAAGAGATAATATTTTTAATAACAGTTATTACTGTTACCAAAAATAAACTAAATATAAAATATAAAATATAAAATAAGTATTTTAGTAACGGTTATTAAATTATTGTCATGATAATTAATGTTACAACTTGTAACGGTAATAACTGTTACGCATTAAAAAAAATAGTGTTACAAAATGCCTATTTTGGTGTAGTGAATATTAATAAGTTTGCAAAATATTACAAGTTTGCCACCGCTCTAAAATATTAATAACGCTTTATTTTATAAACGTTATAAAAAGCCCAGAATTAGCCCAAACCGTCATAGAAAAAAGGTATTTCGAACTTTGATAACGCTTAGATATCAGGCGTCATCAATACATGGTGTGCTGTCGTACACCTAAAAATAAAACCTTTACTCTTAAAATGATTTGTAGAAGTGAGAGTAAGGATCGATCCCACGGAGAGTAATTAGTTTAGATTTGTGTTATGTGAACAAGGAGGGGGGAGAGTCTTGAATATGATAATAGATAATTTAAGAAGAACTAAAAACAATTAAAGTCAATCAAAGGAACAAATATTGGTCTCAGTAAACATTCACCATTGGAAATCGTAAAATTGATCATTGATGCAAGCATAAATTAAATCATACTTTGAACATTTACCGTTGGAAGTATCTTCCTATCTCTCTTAGGCTTAGTTAATCAGATACAAGCGACATAATTAACTTTACTTACTAAATAATCAAGCACTATAGATTTAATCTAGCAATTTCTTAAAGAACAAAGAGGTCGATAAAGCAAAACAATACAAGTACGAGCGGTTGCATTTAATTTTGTCAAACGTTTTTCTCCTAAGATCTAATAAAACAAAGCAGTTTATTAAAGTTTGGTTGCTTCACAAATTAGAAACATCAAACTATTACGGATTTGATATCTAATTTAGCGGTAGATCGAAATGAATAATAAACTAGTAGGCCTCCTAGTAATTAAACAAAACAATCATGAAAGTTGGCATAGAAAAACATTCAATATTCAAAGTATAATTCAAATATATAAAGCAATTTAGATCTCACAAGTTTACTGATTCCAAGGCTTCCGTACACTTCGACCAACAAGACTTCTAGCCGCACATGTTCATCAAAACTTCAAAAGAAAAGTTGGAGAAGAAGGAGAAGAGTTGTGTTGTGTCTTTCTTCTCATGATTTCTACCCCCTTTTATACACCATAAATTAGTTGTGTCAAGCTCATAATATCTCCCCACATATCCTCTAAAAGTTACAACTTCTCAAACCAAATAGAATAAGTCATAGAACAAGTAGAAAAATGGTTATTTTGGTTCCTATTTTTGTTCACAGCATCTTTGACCCAACTTCAAGTCTGATTTCGTCCATGATGTAGCTTGATTTGCGCAAAACACAAAATATAAAAGTTGTAGCCATGTGTCTTAGCTTTCCAAATCTTTTTGAATCACCTCCATTGCTTTTCGAATGAGAAAGTTATGCCCATTTTGGTGAAAAGTGTCAAAACTATCCAGAATTATATTTTAGCTCCATTTTGCACATACTGTCTCCAATTGCATCCTAAAGTAAAATATAAATATAATCAGTACCTTTAGTCATAAAATGAGCATAAAAATGGTGAACACTAAGGGATAAAAATATAACATTTTACGTTCTCATCAAAGACCCCCACACTTAACTTTTGTTCGTCCTCGGACAAAACTCTTATTTATTTATTTTTTTTAAAAACGAAAATCAAGGTTGTAATGCCATAAATAAAGAATAACCAAGCTCTTTAAAACCCATAACATATCATGAAAATATATTCTTAAACAACTTCTAATTACTTAGTAAGTAATTTTATTTGAAGATAGAGTAAACTAAATTGGAGACCCTCACGGGAATAAATACTCAACTCTCGTATATTTGAAGGGTATGTGTTTCGCTCAAATTCATTCCAATAGAAATGATCTACCATAAGCTTGCATATCTTCTCATTTTCCACCACTTGGATCACATGTATAACACAAATCATAAGGACTTTTTATGGGTTGTAGCGGGGCTTAGGATTAAGGTAGGATATATTTTGGGAGTGTAGCTCAAAAGCCATCAAAACTAGTGGAGCAAAAAATGATTTAACTCAAGCTCGCATATATAAAATATATAAAACCAATCACCCCATTTAGCTTCTTCAAATTGACCTTAAAGCATTCAACATACCCCTTTATTGGAATTGGAGGAAGAATTATGAAAATGAATATCAAAAGTAAATTCCTCCATCACTTTTTTTTTCATTACTTCTTTTTTTCTTTCTTTCTTTTTCTTATCATCTTTTTTTCATTTTCTTTTTTTTTCATTTTCATCATTTTTTCGCTTTTTTTTCATTTTTTTTTTCATGATGGAACTCAAGAATTTGAGAATAAAAATATGTAGCCAAATTAAAAATTCAGATACCCCCAAACTTATTTTTATACACCCATACATATCATAATGCTCCACTAATTTTCTGGCCTGGGTAAGGATTTTTTTTCAGGTTAAAGCTTGTAATATGGGTTCACAAAAATAGAAGCAATAAGGCTCAAAGGGGTTCAACCAAAGGAAAAATAATTTTAGGGTAGGCTATTTGGCTTTGTAGCGTATAACAAAGATGGCATTAATTATATTCATGTATGCATGTGTTGATGTGACCTCGAAGAGAATCTAAGCAAGTTCTAGAGAAACAAGTCCATGGAAGAATAACTCTCATAAAAAAAAATAGTAAGACTGATGTGTCAGTCTAAAGGCTCAAAATCTCACCGGCTTTTGTCTACCAAATTTAGTCACAACCATCCTCAAGGAAAATAACTATACTAATTAATTCTAAGTTGAAAAGAGTATTTATTCAATCATGTTATGAATTTTTTTAAAACTTAGTTAAATCTTCCTCTTGACATACACAACCAAAAATTATTGAACAACAAAACTTTTTTTTTGAAAATAAAATAAAACTTTATTGAAAACCACAAAAACATAAAATAAAAACTCTTTTTTTTTGGAAACATAAAAAAAATTGAAACTGCTTAAAATAATTTAAATCCCCTCCCCCACATTTAAACTGACATTGTCCCAATGTAAGGCTAAATGCAAAGAAAAGACAAAAATAAACAAAAAAAATTGCAAGAATAAGAACAAACTCCCCTTGGGTTGCCTATGTTTATAGTCGTGGACGTGCCGTCCTTCAAATGGTATCAGTTGGATCCTCAAGGTTCAATTCATCCACATTCTCCACTTTGAAACCTTCAAAGAAAAGCTTGAGCCTTTGACCATTTACCTTGAACACTTTAGATGTTGCTAAACTTTGAATTTCAACTGCACCATGATTAAAAACATTAGAAACAACAAAAGGTCGAATCCAACGAGAACGTAATTTACCCGAAAACAGACGAAGTCGTGACTGGTATAGGACTTTTTGACCAACTTGAAACTCCTTCCTAGAGATCATCTTGTCATGAAAAGCCTTCGTTTTCTCTTTGTAAATTCGAGCATTCTCATAGGCGTCATTGCGAATTTCCTCCAGCTCTTGTAGTTGTAACTTCCTATGTTCTCCATTTTCATATGCCTTCATATTGAGACTCTTGATAGCCCAATAAGCCTTGTATTGTAACTCAACAGAAAAATGGCACGGTTTCCCAAACACCAACCGGTATGGTGACATACCGATAGGTGTCTTATAAGCAGTTCTATACGCCCACAAAGCATCATACAAGCGCAAACTCCAATCTTTTTTACTCGTATTGACCATCTTCTCAATAATGGACTTGATCTCTCTATTTGATACCTCCGCTTGCCCACTCGTTTGTGGATGGTAGGCAGTTGACACCTTGTGGGTCACATGGTACTTTTTCAGCAAAGACTCGACGGTTCGATTGCAAAAGTGAGTACCTCGATCACTTATTAAGGCTCTCGGAATCCCAAACCTGAAGAATATGTTAGACTTGATAAAATCTGAAACAACTTTAGAATCATTAGTCCTGGTAGCTTTAGCTTCTACCCACTTTGATACATAATCAACAACAAGCAAAATATAAACATAACCAAAAGATACAAGAAACGGTCCCATAAAATCGATACCCCAAACATAAAAAATTTCATAAAATAATATAGGATGTTGTGGCATTTCATTCCTTTGAGATATATTACCTGTCTTTTGGCAATTATTGCATATTTTACAGAAAGAATATGAATCACGAAATAAAGACGGCCAATAGAAACCACATTCTAATACTTTTCTTGTCGTCCTCTTAGCTCCAAAATGTCCTCCACATGCATAAGAATGACAAAAGGTGAGAATTTAAATAATTTCATTTTCATGTACGCACCTTCTTATTATTTGATCTGCACAATGCTTCCACAGGTATGGGTCATCCCACACAGTATTTGGCATCACTTTTAAGCTTATCTCTTTGAGCCTTTGACAAACCATGAGGAAACATATTAGTAACCAAATAATTTACAATATTTGCATACCAGGGTAATGTCGCAATTGCAGCAAACAATTGCTCATCGGAGAACATTTTTTGCAGACGAAGTTCATCCTCCACATGAACTAAACGACTTAAATGATCTGCAACATGATTTTCTTTTCCTCTTTTATCTTTGATCTCCAAATCAAATTCACTCAAGAGAAGTATCCATCGGATTAACCTTGGTTTTGCCTCTTTCTTCGTCATCAAATAACGAAGAACTGCATGATCAGAATAGACAATAATTTTAGTACCAAGCAAATAAGATCTAAATTTTTCTAAAGCAAAAACAACAGTTAAAAGTTCTTTTTCAGTAGTAGAGTAATTTCTCTGAGCATCATTCAATGTTCTTGAAGCATAATAAATTGTGTGAGATGCTCTTCCCGTCCTTTGACCCAATACAGCGCCGACTGCATAATCACTTGCATCACACATTATCTCAAAAGGCACGTTCCAGTCAGGGAGCTGGATAACTGGGGCAGAAGTTAATAGTTTCTTTAGTGTATCAAATGCCTTTTTACACGCCTCATCAAATTCAAATGCCACATCCTTTTGTAGCAACTTGCATAAGGGTAAAGCTATTTTGGAGAAATCTTTGATGAATCTTCGATAAAAACTTGCATGTCCAAGAAAAGAACGAACTTCCCGCACACTAGTAGGATAAGGTAAAGATTGAATAATATCAATTTTGGCTTTATCTACCTTAATTCCCTTAGATGAAACAATATGACCCAAAACTATACCTTGTTCAACCATAAAATGACATTTTTCTGAGTTTAACACAAGATTAGTTTCTACACATCTTTGGAGAATAAGTGTAAGGTTATGCAAGCATTTATCAAAAGAGTCTCCATAAACTGTGAAATCATCCATAAATACTTCTATAATATGCTCAACATATTCTGAAAAAATGCTAACCATACACCTTTGGAAAGTGGCCGAGGCATTGCAAAGACAAAATGGCATGCGACGATATGCAAAAGTTCCAAACGGACATGTAAAAGTTGTCTTTTCTTGATCTTCCGGAGCAACTAGAATTTAAAAATAACCTGAATAACCATCAAGAAAACAATAGTAAGTATGACCAGCTAACCTTTCAAGCATTTGATCAATAAAAGGTAATGGAAAGGGGTCCTTGCGAGTTTCAGCATTTAATTTTCTATAATCTATACAAACCTGCCACCCATTCTGGACACGAGTAGGAACTAGCTCATCATTTTGATTCTTTACGACAGTTATTCCGGTCTTTTTAGGTACCACTTGCACCGGACTAACCCACTGGCTATCTGAAATAGGATAGATCACTCCAACTTCAAAAAGTTTTAGGATCTCCTTTTTTACTACCTCCATCATGGGTAGGTTTAATCTTCTTTGCGATTGTCGGGATGGTTTTGCTCCTTCCTCAAGTAAGATGCGATGCATGCATGTAGATGGACTAATTTCTTTTAAATCAGCAATTGTCCAACCGATAGCCGTCTTGTGCTCATTAAGGACATGTACAAGCTTTTCTTCTTGTGTTGTACTAAGTTTATTAGAGATGATCATTGGTAACGTTCCTCCATCTCCAAGAAAAACATACTTGAGGTGACTAGAAAGAGGCTTCAAGTCTGGAATAGGGGTCTGCAAAATAGAGGGTGAAGGTCTCTTGTTAGAAATTGATAAGGAAATAGAAGGAAAGTTACCTGACGGTTGTATTTTTGGACAATCATTTAATGCTGCAACAGTTTCCTGCAAATTAGTACTCAGAGCTAACCCCTTATGCTCTTTTTCGAGATGCTCACTAATGACAACTTCTAATTCATCTTTGCCATCAAGTTCAAAAATATCCTGTGCTAAAGAATCAACCACATCAATAGAATAAACAGTATTATCATCATCAGGATATTTCATGGCATCATAAATATTAAATTTAATAATTTCACCATCAAATTCCAAAGTAAGTATGCCACTATGCACATCTATCTTAGTCTTGGATGTCTTTAAAAATGGTCTTCCTAACAAAATAGGAGCAGTTTGGTCACCATTTTCCATATCAAGCACATAAAAATCAGCAGGAAAAACCAAATTATCAATTTGTACAAGAACATCCTCAATTAATCCCTTAGGATAGGCATTAGATCTATCAGCCAATTGAATTACAACACCAGTTTTATTCAGAGGTCCAAGATTTAGAGATTCATATATAGAATATGGCATGACGTTGATAGAAGCTCCTAAATCTAACATGGCTTTCTCATATTTATTGTTACCTATCTTACAAGGGATAGTAAACATTCCTGGGTCTTTGCATTTCGTAGGGAGTTTTCTTTGAATTACTGCAGAAACACTCTCCCCTACTTTCACTTTTTCATATCCTTTAAGTTTTTGTTTCCTTTTTATTGTACACAATTCTTTTAAAAATTTAGCATAACGAGGTACTTGTTTGATAGCATCTAAAAGTGGAATATTTACCTCACATTTACGAAAAGTCTCATATAACTCATATTTTATTCAATTTTTCTAGATTCTGCTAAAGCTTGAGGAAAAGGAGGTATTGGTTTATAATCAGAAAGAGGTGGAAACTTACAATTGGGTACCTCATCATCATTGGGGAAGTTCGTGTCTGCAACAGTTGTTTTCTCTTCCTCTTATTTTGACGATGTAGGTGCTTCTTTTACTTGAATGTCAACCTCTTTACCACTTCTCAAAACGATTGCACTTGCATTTTCTTTCGAATTTATTATCGTTTGAGATGGTAGCTTCCCTGAACTTTGTGCCTCCAGCTTATTAATTATTGTAGCCATTTGGCTCATTTGATTGTTCAAGCTTTGAATACTGGCCCTTGTCTCCTGAATACTGGCCCTTGTCTCATGTTGAAATTGTAAATTATTAGTGGCAAGAGACTTAACAATATCTTCTAAAGACATACCAGAGTTAGAAGTTTGGCTCGATTGTTTTTCATGGGGATATGGTTGCTTATACTGTTGGTAACTCGGCCGATTTTGATTAACGGGATGATTTGATTGTGGATTCCCATAGTTGAAATTGGGATGATCTCTCCATCCTGGATTGTATGTGTTTGAGTATGGATCATACTTCCTTTGTGTTTGTCCATGAAAACTACCTACCATGTTCACTTGCTCATTGGCCTCCTCTTGAAGAGTTGGGCACATGTCAGTTGGATGCCCCGTTATTGAACATATCTCACAAGCCTTCGTCGTTTGTATGTTACCTACAGCCATTTGACGAACAAGAGAAGTTAAACTAGCAATTTGTTGTTCTAGGGAAGAAATATTTACCCCGTTGGCGTGTTTAGATGGAAGATCTAGCCTAGTGCCAAATTGTTGAGAATTGGCCGCCATATTTGCAATTAAATTTCTTGCGGCCTCAGGAGTTTTATCTACCAAAGCTCCTCTACTAGCAGCATCTATCATGCTTCTATCATTTGATAGAAGGCCTTCGTAGAAGTATTGAATAAGTAGTTGCTCACTAATTTGATGATGGGGACAGCTTGCACATAATTTTTTGAAACGTTCCTACTATTCGTGGAGAGATTCTGTATTGTGTTGCCTTATCCCAGAATTTTTTTTCGGATATTGGCCGCCCTTGAAGCTGGAAAGTACTTTTCTAGGAACAATCTTTTCATCTCATTCCATGTGACAATACTTTCGAATGGTAGGTAGTAGAGCCAATCCTTAGCCGAATCCTTTAAAGAAAATGGAAAGGCTCTTAATTTAATTTGCTCTTCAGTCACCCCCGTTGGCTTCATACTTGTGCAAACCACATGAAACTCCTTTAGATGCTTGTGAGGGTCTTCACCTGCAAGACCATAAAAAGTTGGCAATAAATGTATAAGTCCATATTTTAATTCAAAAGTAGTAGTAGCATCTAAAGTAGGAAACGTTATGCATAAAGGGTGTTGATTCAAATCTGGGGCAGCGAGTTCTTTCAAAGGTTTATTTGTAGCCATGACTCCTTCAGGATTAGAATTGCAAGAGAATACGAAATTCGGAGCGATGTTGTTCTCGTTAGATTCTCTTTGAGTTTCCTTTCTTAACCTGCGCAAAGTTCTTTCTATTTCTGGATCGGTCTGAAAATCACCTTGATTAGAAGATCGAGTCACAACCATAAACAATAAAGAACAATATGAAAAGCAATTCGAAAAAAAATAAGAATGATAACTAATGATTTTTTTCTTCTTTTTTTGTAAATGAATGAAAATATAATTAATTATAAAAAAATAAAGATCACAAAAAACACAAAAATTAACTAAGATTTCTCTTCGACAACGGTGCCAAAATTTGGTGTGGTGTCGTATGCACCCAAAAATAAAACCTTTACTCTTAAAATGATTTGTAGAAGTGAGAGTAAGAATCGATCTCACGTAGAGTAATTAGTTTAGATTTGTGTTATGTGAACAAGGAGGGGGGAGAGTCTTGAATATGATAATAGATAATTTAAGAAAAATTAAAAACAATTAAAGTCAATCAAAGGAACAAATATTGGTCTCAGTGAACATTCACCATTGGAAATCATAAAATTGATCATTGATGCAAGCATAAATTAAATCATACTTTGAACATTTACCGTTGGAAGTATCTTCCTATCTCTCTTAGGCTTAGTTAATCAGATACAAGCGACCTAATTAACTTTACTTACTAAATAATCTAAGACAAGCGCTATAGATTTAATCTAGCAATTTCTTAAAGAACAAAGAGATCGATAAAGCAAAACAATACAAGCACAAGCGGTTGCATTTAATTTTGTCAAACGTTTTTCTCCTAAGATCTAATAAAACAAAGCAGTTTATTAAAGCTTGGTTGCTTCACAAATTAGAAACATCAAACTATTACGGATTTGATATCTAATTTATCGGTAGATCGAAATGAATAATAAACTAGTAGGCCTCCTAGTAATTAAACAAAACAATCATGAAAGTTGGCATAGAAAAATATTCAATATTCAAAGTATAACTCAAATATATAAAACAATTTAGATCTCACAAGTTTACTGATTCCAAGGCTTCCATACACTTCGACCAACAAGACTTCTAGCCGCACATGTTCATCAAAACTTCAAAAGAAAAGTTGAAGAAGAAGAAGAAGAGTTGTGTTGTGTCTTTCTTTTCATGATTTCTACCCTCTTTTATATACCATAAATTAGTTGTGTCAAGCCCACAATATCTTCCCACATATCCTCTAAAAGTTACAACTTCTCAAACCAAATAGAATAAGTCATAGAACAAGTAGGAAAATGGTTATTTTGGTTCATATTTTTGTTCACAGCATCTTTGACCCAACTTCAAGTCTAATTTCGTCCATGATGCAGCTTGATTTGAGAAAAACACAAAATATAAACGTTGTAGCCCTATGTCTTAGCTTTTCAAATCTTTTTGAATCACCTCCATTGCTTTTCGGATGAGAAAGTTATGCCCATTTTGGTGAAATGTGTCAAAACTGTCCAGAATTGCATTTTAGCTCCATTTTGCACATAGTGTCTCCAATTGCATCCTAAAGCAAAATAAAAATATAATCAGTACCTTTAGTCATAAAATGAGCATAAAATGGTGAACACTAAGGGATAAAAATATAACATTTTACGTTCTCTTCAATACGTCTTATCGAGCGTTATTAATAGGCCTTTTTGTTGTAGTGTTTTCCTTGAATGCATCTCATATCCAATAATACCAAGTCACAATATCCTTGAACCTATATAAAACGTTGGACTTTTAATTACCATGGTGAGTAGCACTCTAACGTTCATCACATAACAAAGTATATTATTCATGTTTCAGTTCCAACTCCTTCAGAAATTTTTTCAACTACAACAACTCCTTGAATGAGACTACGAAGACAGACTGATGTGGAACTCCTCAAATCTCACTCGAATCAACGTCGTACTCTCCGATCACCTTCTTTCTCTTCTTGAAAAGTTGATCCTTTTTTTGTTAGTTGTCACACCATTGTCCATCTTAAAATTAGCTCAAGAATAACATGTTGATGATCTAGTCTCGATTAAAGATTAGGATGATAGTCTAAAGTATCAATCGAGTTGCAGTAGAGAGCTAAGGGAGTTTTGGTGGCTACGTCCGAGCTCAAAACAGAACAAAAGCAATGGCATCATCACAGCAATTATATATCAGCAATATACCGTCGGTATGCTTTAGACTACAAAAATCGTCCAGCAGCTTTAGATTTGGTTTATTAATTATTCAGCGTGAGTTTGGGACGTCGGATTGGATTTGGGTGACCAAAATTTAGGCTCGGAATAATTTTGGGGGTTTCTATCCAAAATTAGATTTTTCTTAATTGGTCTTATTAAAGGAGGTTAAGGGGTTATTCTTGAATAGTGCTCATTGAGGAGATTCAAGAAGACAATTTACCATATCTATGGAAAAGTCTGTGAATTGTTTGTAGGCTCGCTCTTCAAGATAGTAGGAGAAGAAGATTTGTTAGGGAAGAACCGTTTGCTCTATTCAGGAAGATCGTTACAGAATTGGCGAGTTATCTCATCGTGTCATCTTATATATTCTTCTTGAGATTTATGAGGGGTTAAACCTTGGAGGTAAAAGGTTCATCATATAATTGTAAGGAATCTTATATTATTTAGAGATTAGAATTTGTCCAGGTGACTAAGACACCACATACAATCAGGTGACCTGTCTTGGATGACGTATTGGTTTATTTTGTCGCACATTATATCTTTTATGGGGTTCACTGGTTAATGTTTCTCAGTTTTTTTTTTTTTTGAAATCACACGCACACACAATTGGGGGGCTCGAACCTTGCCGGCCCCTCCGGATGTCCGCTCTAATACCACTAGGCTAGAGAGCCCCCCCTTACACCACAAATGGTCGATAGTGACTCCTCTTAACCAAGACACTACAAGAAAATGACGATTCTTGACGGTTTATCAGTTGACGGTCGTCGAAAACCGTCAACAATAGGGTTTATCTTGACGGTTTTAGGCTTACGTCAAGAGATGGCCTTTTTTGTTACTTTAGCTCATTTATAGCATGTATGTTGACGGTTTCGAGGGATCCGTCAAGAAAGGGCATCTTTTATATTGACGTTTTGTTGATAACCGTCAAGTAATGCATGTACGAAAAAATTGCCGCTATTTTTTTGCTGCCATTATTGTAATTATTTCAAATTTTTACATCTATTGACGGTTATATTCTTTTTTTTATTGGAGAGCACAACAACTTTTTCCCGATCTCTCGTAAACTCTCCCTACTCAATAACTCTCTGCTCTCCCTTCCCCTCTCTCTCTCTGTTCTCCCTTCCTCTCTTCCTTCTCTCATTCGCAGTAGATGGAGAAGAAAAGCCCTTCTTCATCCTCTTCCTCCTCTTCTTTCTCTTCCTCCTCCTCTCTCTCTCATATAACCCTAATCCCCAAATCCATCCGATGTTATCCCCAAACCCTAACCCTAGATCAAAGTCTTTCCTCGAGGACTCTGTCGATGGTGGCGGCTACCGTGCGGAAGAGGTCGTCCGACTCTGGCGAGCACTTCCCCGAATACCTAGAACCAGCGGCTGGACGGAGAGTCCGCCCGTCGCCGCCGAACGCGGCGGAGCAGGGTCGACCTAGGCGGAGGCGGAGCCGCCGACGGAGGGGGGAGGAGGAGGTTCTGGCGGATCAAGATCTCGTCGCGACTCCGGCTCCTCTTCCGGATTCGGAGGCTGACGCCGAGGCGGGTGCTCACCGCGATCCGTGATGCGTACATGCGGATGATGCTGGTGGTCGCCGGCTCCGGCGGTGGGTTCGGGTACGAAGGCCCAAAAGTTAGCGGGTTGGGGCGCCCGGCCCAGATGAAGGAGTACGACGAGAAGGTGCTGGTGCAGATGTACCGGTCCATCATCACCCAGAGCCAGTTCGTCACCGGAGACGGTGTCGGCGAGTCCGGCGCCGGCGGTGCCAGAATCGCCGTTTGAGAATTGGTAATCACTGATTTCTTTCATTGTGGTTCGTTCGTTCGTTAGCTAATAAGTGGAAAATGTAAATTACATTATTATCTATAAAAAAAAGTTGACTAATGGCAATTTGATGTTTATCATTTTGTGGTTTTGTACGTAAAGTGGGTTTTTTTTATCATTTTAAGTGGAATTATGTATTTGCGGATTGGGGATAATATATTTTTAAGTTTTGTGGAGTTTTGGGGGAGCTGCATTTAGTTATTTTCTAGCTTGGAAAGATTATAATTTTTCTTAGAACTTGTAATTTTATTACTCAAAAATGAAATGTATGATATATAATTTAATATAACAAAATACAATTGTATAAAAAATAGTGACTATGAATTCATCATCATTTTCTTTTCATATGTTCCATACTTTGTTATGGTCCATCAGCACACTAGTATCACTTCTTTAACTATTGCCTTGTACCCCGATTCATGAAGGCAATGGGGACTATAATTTCATAAAAATAGATGACCAGCTGATATTTCGCACAGTTATGGTCCATCAGAAGAGATGCAGCTCTCTCTTTTTTAAAATCTTTTGCCAACAAACTAGGAGTATAGTAAATTAAGTACAGTTGTCACTAAGAATTATGGGATATATGTTCAATAAATCATCTTATATTTTGTATGTTCTCTTGTCAAGCTATTAAAACTCAATACCTATCAGGTCAATCTAGACTTTCTACTGCATCAATTTATAATTTTTAATTTACATGCGTGTACTTGTGAGGATTATAAGTAAGCAAATGGTTGTGGCCGTTGGCTTTATCTTTCAATATGGGTTCGACGAATGGTCCAAAAAACTGTAACTAGATTTCTGTACCTAGACTTCCCTCCAGGAATGATCCTATATAGAATGCATTATTTCACTTAGTAAACTATTGGAGCACCAGAAATGAGATCTTACTCGAAACTTTTTTTACGTTGTGCTATTTTAGAAACGATCCTATATAGAATGCAATATTGATCCCAATGTTTTGTTAACTGAAATGATTTTTTGCCCTAGTTTCATTGTTGCAGATGTGAACATATGCCAGTAACGGGGAGAGCGCCCTCCTGATGGTTTTATATGCCCAAGTGGGTGGCAAAAACCAAAAATTACTACAGGTGGGTGGCAAATGTTTTAGGTAAAGTTTTATATCCTTGTACAGGATAAGAGTCTGAGATTGGTTTTCTGGATTTTGCTTTTGGTCCTTTTATGAATATGTCAGATAATTTGAATTTTTTTCACTTGTCCGAAATGCAGATCACATGCTTGAAAGTTTATTGGAGCATTTATGGGTAACCTGTTATCACAGCTTTAAAAGATAAAAGTGGAGCCGGTCCTTTTACATTACATATCCCATATGAGAGCCCTTCAAGGTAATAAATTACTATTTGAAGTTATACATTCCTTGTGCAAGAGAGAACATTTCTGTTGTGTTATCGTTATACATTCCTTACGCTAGACTAAGAACATTTTTGTGAGTATGAACCATTTATGGGTATTCTATTTTATGTTTGGTACTTGGGAGTACCATGAGGTGAGCTATGTGTTTCTATGAGATGTGTTGGTGTAGAGATTTGTGTATAAAGGATTGATATTGATATCTTATAGCTTGGTATCACATATTATTGTGTGGATATCATGTATAGGATTTGTTTATCAATTGGTGCTTGGTATCCTACCTAGGAATTAGTGTCCTATTTGTGCATTTTGCATATCCCGGATACCAATTTGTATGTGAGTGGTACACATATTTGTAGGTTGAGAGTGCAAGTGTATAGGTGTTAGAGTTGAGTGTGCATGTGTTAGGCTTGTTTAGGACTGGTTTGAGATGCCGTGCCATATGAAGAATTTGTTGTATTAACATTGAATGGGGGCAACAGTGTGAAGGGGTATATGGACTCCTTTGATGCATTAACTTTTTTCTTGTCCTACATATCTATTGGTGTGTTAATGAAATCCTTTGCTGCATTAACTTTACCATCTTGAAACATTCCTTCAATTAAAATATTGAAGGTCCTAGCTTCCATTTTTTTCTTTTGACACGATATGGTGTCGAACAGATTCATGGCCTCATTAGTGTGGTGATTTTACAAAGTCCATGTCATATTATATGATAGGTGTGGAGTTCTAGGGAAGTTCCATAAGCAATCATTTTATCTTGTATTTCTCTTGCGTCAGCTGTAGTGCCCCGTCCCGCAAAAATCAATCGGAGGAATCGAAATGCCGACGGCGTTCGGACTTAGCCTTGCAACGGCTGCTCGAAGGCTCGCTCGGTCGAGACGACTCCTCGCTCAGGTGGGGTAGTTTCGGTGAACTTGTCTCATCTTAGCCTTCACTTAATAACTCGCTTATTTTCAACTTGCACAAGTTAGGCTTGATAATAAAAGAGACGCATCCACATAGCTAAAGGAATATTCTCGACGGGTCAGAATGTCTTAGAACATGGAAAATGGTCCCATGGTCTGCTTAGAAGTCGGCTCAGCGTGCTTTCAAAATGACATTCAATCCTTCGTCCCGTGGCTTGGGAGAAGAAAACTGGCCTAAGTTGCTAAGTTGCCCCGACACTCGAATTAGCCTAAGTCATAGGCGTCGCCCGCTTGAATGCTTGATAAAGCATGCACGGTCCCGTCGTTTTGCCCTAACGCTCGAATTGGCCTAAGTCATAGGCGTCGCCCGCATGAATGCTTGAAAATGCATGCACGGTCCCATCGTCCAAGAATTGGCATATCCTTCGTACGTCCCGCGAGTTAAGTCATCTCGTACGGCTTTTGGCTTAAGTCTAGGCACCCGAGAACTTGGTTGTTCAAGTCGAACGCGTGCACGACATGTTCCCTCGATATGAAGCTTGGCGTAGCCTTTGCTCGTCAAGTCATTGTGCGAATAAGTTAGGCAAAGTTATGCCGGTCGACCTAAGTCATTTCTAGCACTGTCCCGCTTTATCTGCGGTTGTCAAGTCGCGTAGTCCCTCGAGAGCAAGGCTCGTCGTATAACATATATGACTTGAGCGATAGCGTCTCCTAGAGAACCAGGATTGTCAAAGGCACGAGCCATGGTGGATTTAGTAAAGAGTATGCCACGAACAAAGGAAGTCTATAAGACTGGTTGTCGCCGAGATCGGTCCCGCTACTTGGGAGTCTCGACAGATAGAAGGAAAGCATGGTCATGATAAGGAAGGATTTGATAGATCGAGTTGAGTATGCATGGTCATTGGATAACTTTTTGACAAGGTTAGGTCTTTTCGAGTGATCGCCGGGGCACCGGGATCATGTCGGCCTGGGAGAAGCGAGTGAGGCTCAAGTAGGATGCTGGATAACCGCATGGGAGAATTTGGCGCCTCCGGGCTAGCTACCCGTGTAGGGACGGGCCGATATCCCCGAGTCGAGATCCAAGATAGCTTGACATTGCAGTGACCACTCATGTAGATGGGTCGGCAGAGCAGCGGCAAAACCGCGTGTATGCCTTTGGATTGGGTCTAGAACTTGAATACAGGTCTAGTCGGTAACACAATGTCTGGGCCTAAGATTGGGCTGCAGCATAGGCACCGTGCTAGGCACAATACTTAGCGTCGAGATGTTCATGAAATCGACACTAGGTTTGACAGGTCTTGTCTAAGTTGGTTTATGAGTCAAACAGAAAGACCTCAAGGCGGTAGCATGGATAAGTCTTGATAAGTTGTGAGGCACGACCTCAATCTGGATGAACGAACAAGTCTAAGCAAGGTTCTAAGGCACAATCAAGCCTAGCGGCGCGACCATCATGAGTCGCCCCCTTGACGTCGTTGGCACGAGAATTGGTCTAGAGGCACTTGAGTTAAAGTAAAAGTCTTGGCACGGCCGAGTTCGCATAAGTTCCTCCTCGGCGAAGCACTATCTCGAATATGTTAAGTTGCGAATAGAGTATGGCACAATCCTGTCGTCCCGAGTTAAAGTTCGGTCGAGTACGTAAGCGATGAGGCACTGCCTCGATCACAATACACGTTGGCATTGTAGCACGACCATATCGTTGTACATCGGTTTGGTCAGGCGTCGTTGTCTTAAAACTGATCCTAAGGCAAGACTATAAATACAATCGTAAAGGGACTTGTATTGCATAAAGTAAATGAACGTGTCGGTTTTGTATGGGTGGGCGAGGAGCTCACTCCACCAGTACAGTTGAGTAATGACACCCACACAGTCTTCATGTGCAGGCACAGGTAGAAGCTCGTGGCGCGGAGCTCGCTTGGATGCGTCGAGGCACAGAGTTCCTTGGCGAGTGATAGCGTGCGGCCGCGTGAACTCAAGACTTGTACAGGACATAATGTATGGACATCGCCTTCTGAAGTTTTCGCTGCCTCAAGCATTATAATCGAGAGATGAGAGAGAGCAGAGTGACTTGTAAATAAGAGAAAAGCGAGCTTGAGAGACTTGTAATCATGGCCTTGTGCCCATTGTAATATTATTGTTCAATATCAATAAAGAGCTCATTTTGAATAACTTGTGTTTTGCTTTTAAATTTTCGCTGCATATTTCTATAGTTCTGCTTGGACTTCTGTGCGACGACCCCGTCGCCGCCGCTGAAATCGGCCGTTATGGAACTACCTTACACGAGCACAATCTAGGCTCATACGGCATCACGTCTTAGCGAGGACTATCGCTCCTACGGGAGCGGGGCATGACATAATGGTATCAGAGCACGGTTTTACGTCCTTGGACTTCATGTCGAATCATCTCAGTTTGGAAAGCTCGTCGTTAGGAAAAGAAGTGTGTGCTCTCTCTCAAAAGTCCCTTGGCATGTCCATACAATAAGTTTAAATATTTTCAAAAGCTCGTACAAGTGTTCAATCGAACGCATCGGTAGGCCATTGTCGGACGCATCGATTGGCCTTTGTGCCGAACGGTGTCAAACTTGACTTGGTAGAAAACACATGCTAAAGTTAACAAGTCGCGTACGTGCCTAACTAGTCCAACGTTAACCCTAGCAATTGAGCGTGCAAACTTGGAATATTATCCACACGGGATAGCTATGCACATGGCCTTTTGGCTAAGTTGCGTCGCACGTCGCGCACCTCGACTTTATGGTACAAACGAGTCGCGAGCAATATTAAGTATCGCTTAGTCAGGAACGGAGATACACTTAGAGTGTATATTGATAGGAATGCTATCGAACTAACGCTTAGGCGTACACGAAAGACTGGATTTGGATTTTGAGGAATAGTGCGAAAGACTTAGTACGTTGATGCGACATGAGCGATTACGCTAGGGATTCGTCGAGCGAATCTGAAACATGTTTTAGTGAATAGCGCAAACGTGATTTGGACTAGATCGGATGGCTCGAATCTGAGTGGTGTATGGTTTGTCTTGGAAATCATTCGAGCAAAAATCGAGGATTACGAGTAACAACGAGTATGTCGGCGAGGCGATGCGATCGCGCAAAGCCTTAGAATGCGTCACGCTTAGTTGATCGTGACTGCGAATGTCCCGAACGAAATGTCATTCGGAAAACTTGTGAATGGGCAGCACGATTTAGAAAATGATTCGAAATGATGAATAAAAATGTATGTATGTCTTGATCGAGGAAACTTAGAGGATCGCACATACGATTTTGGATTTGATCGAATGGAATTGTGGTATATCCAACTCGGACAACAACATCAATGCACGACTCAGAGTTCGTTGCAAAGGAAGATCGTCAGGTTACGCATATCGTCGATGGTATTGAGGCGTATCAAAGATCGATATACGATAACTCGGGGGTACTCTGACTCGGCGAATGACGATCGTACCAATGTCATTGTTCCGATGGATGCTATACTCGGGATATTAAAATGTGTCGAGGAAATGATAGACATGGCTCAAGGATTTTCTAGTCGAACGAATGACGGTCAGACTATCGAATTGAGATCTTGGCTTGGATAAAAAATGAATGGATTTGCTTCGCCGATAACCACAACATTGACGTTCTTGTCTTATGTGAGCGCAACTCCAGCCTTGCACATGCGTCACACCGATTAGGGCAATCACTCCGCGTGAGCGCTGGTATGGTGATTCATACAGCGGGGGTGATCGAACTTGCGTGGCGTGGCAATTTGTATGTTTCGACTTATGGTTTGATACGAAGGTGCACTCGAGAATGACCCAGCGTGCTTGACGATTGAACTTAAGGATTGAGTAGTTCCAATCCGCGTATCGAGAATGAATTGGTCTAGACTCAAGTAAGAGTTACGCCCCGATAAGAATGATTATTCCGCGGGAGCGTTGCATGGTGATTCATGAACCACCGTTGATGATCGGACTCGCGTGAGATTGGGGTACAACATATTGTCGAGCTAGATGACCTCGTGATCGAATACATGAATTGGTTAGAGTTGGTGATTTGAAATAGAATCGAATATACGCAATGAGTGCTTTGATGTGAATTAGGTGATCGTACTCGATGTTTAGAAATCTGAGTGATGCGAGCTTGGGTAGAAAATCCTGTACTACTGACTATGGTTTGACCCTAGGATTGGGGTCAGTGTTGGCATTATTGTTGGAGAACTATAATTCCAATCATGACATTGACTTAGCCTTGAGAAATGGCCTAGCGATTAGGCGAGACGCCCCTGTTGCAAGAGATAGAATTGAAAAGATTGATCTTGAGGATTGGCCTGGATGGATAGTGTGAATCACGAATATAGGAATACCCCTCACGAGTTTTGGCTGACATACATATATTTTAGGGATGCCAGAATATGTGCACGATGCGACTCGAATGAGAATGACAAATTCTTTATCATACGGCTTGGCTGAATGCATATATTTTGGGGACGCCTGGAATGCGTGCACGATCCAGCCAAGTGATACGTTGAGTTCAAGCAAGACTTAAGGAATGGAAGAGTATCGAAAATCTTGAAATTGCGTTAAGGAAAGGATTGATACTAGTACGAGAGTGGCTCGGAATCAAAGAAACATGTAGGCGGAGTGTGTACGATAAATTATGGCGTACCTCACATGACTGTTATAGTTCCGTGTCTAGGCTCGATTAAGTCTTGGCCATAGAAATGATGGATGGCTTGCCTTCAGGAAAGTCTCGAGGTCGAGACTTGTTCTGAGTGGTGTATGTTGTAGTGTCCTGTCCCGCAAAAGTCAATCGGAGGAATAGAAACGCCGACGACGTTCGGACTTAGCCTTGTAACGGCTGCTCGAAGGCTCGCTCGGTCGAGGCGACTCCTCGCTCAGGTGGGGTAGTTTCGGTGAACTTGCCTCATCTTAGCCTTCACTTAATAACTCACTTGTTTTCAACTTGCACAAGTTAGGCTTGATAATAAATGAGATGCATCCACATAGCTAAGGAAATAATTCCGACGGGTCGGAATGTCTTAGAACATGGAAAATGGTCCCACGGTCTGCTTAGAAGTCGGCTCAGCGTGCTTTCAAAATGACACTCGATCCTTCGTCCCGTGGCTTGGGAGAAGGAAACTGGCCTAAGTTGCTAAGTTGTCCCGACACTCGAATTAGCCTAAGTCATAGGCGTCGTCCGCTTGAATGCTTGATAAAGCATGTACGGTCCCGTCGTTTTGCCCCAACGCTCGAATTAGCCTAAGTCATAGGCGTCGCCCGCGTGAATGCTTAAAAATGCATGCGCGGTCCCATCGTCGAAGGCTTGGCATAGCCTTCGCACGTCCCGCGAGTTAAGTCGTCTCGTACGGTTTTTGGCTTAAGTCTAGGCACCCGAGAACTTGGTTGTTCAAGTCGAACGCGTGCACGGCACATTCCCTCGATACGAAGCTTGGCATAGCCTTTGTTCGTCAAGTCGTTGTGCGAATAAGTTAGGCAAAGTTATGCCGGTCGACCTAAGTCATTTCTAGCACTGTCCCGCTCTATCTGCGGTTGTCAAGTCGCATAGTCCCTCGAGAGCAAGGCTCGTCGTATAAGGTATACGACTTGAGCGATAGCGTCGCCTAGAGAACCAGGCCTGTCTAAGGCACGAGCTATGGTAGATTTAGTAAAGAGTATGCCACGAACAAAGGAAGTCCATACGACTGGTTGTCACCGAGATCGGTCCCGCTACTTGGGAGTCTCGACAGATAGAAGAAAATCATGGTCATGTTAAGGAAGGATTTGATAGATCGAGTTGAGTATGCATGGTCATTAGACAACTTGTCGACAAGGTTAGGTCTTCTCGAGTGATCGTCGGGGCACCGGGATCATGTCGACCCGGAAGAAACGAGTGAGGCTCAAGTATGATGCTGTATAACCGCATGGGAGAATTTGGCACCTCCGGGCTAGCAACCCATGTAGGGACGGGCCGGTATCCCCGAGCCGAGATCCAAGATAGCATGACATTGCTAGTGACCACTCATGAAGATGGGTCGACAGAGTAGCGGCAAAATTGCGTGTATGCCTTTGGATTGGGTCTAGAACTTGAATGCAGGTCTAGTCGGTAACATAATGTCTGGGCCTAAGATTGGGCTGCAACATATGCACCGTGCTAGGCACGATACTTGGCGTCGAAATGTTCATGAAATCGATACTAGGTTTGACATGTCTTGTCTAAGTTGGTTTATGAGTCAAACAGGAAGACCGCAAGGAGATAGCATGGACAAGTCTTGATAAGTTGTGCGACACGGCCTCAATCTTGATGAACGAACAAGTCTAAGCAAGGTCCTAAGGCAGAATCAAGTCTAGCGGTACGACCAGCACGAGTCGTCCCCTTGACGTCGTTGGCACGAGAATTGGTCTAGAGGCACTTGAGTTAAAGTGAAAGTCTTGGCACGACCGAGTTCGCATAAGTTGCTCCTCGACGAAGCACTGTCTCGAATATGTTAAGTTGCGAATAGAGTATGGCACAACCCTGCTGTCCCGAGTTAAAGTTCAGTCGAGTACGTAAGAGATGAGGCACTGCCTCGATCGCAATACACGTTGGCATTGTAGCACGACCATGTCGTTGTACATCGGTTTGGTCATGCATCGTTGTCTTAAAACTGATCCTAAGGCAAAACTAGAAAGGCAATCGTAAAGGGACTTGTATTGCACAAAGTAAATGAACGTGTCAGTTTTGTATGGGTGGACGAGGAGCTCACTCTACCAGTATAGTTGAGTACTTACACCCACACAGTCTTCATGTGTAGGCACCAGTAGAAGCTCGTGGCGTGGAGCTTGCTTGGATGCGTCGAGACATGGAGTTCCTTAGCGAGTGATAGCATGCGGCCGCGTGAACTCAAGACTTATACAGGACATAATGTATGGACATCGCCTTCCGAAGTTTTCGCTGCCTCAAGCATTGTAATCGAGAGATGAAAGAGAGCAGAGTGACTTGTAAATGAGAGAAAAGCGAGCTTGAGAGACTTGTAATCATGGCCTTACGCCCATTGTAATATTATTGTTCAATATCAATAAAGAGCTCATTTTGAATAACTTGTGTTTGCCTTTAAATTTCTACTGCATGTTTCAATGTTTCTACTTAGACTTCTGTGCGACGACCCCGTCCCCGCCGCTGAAATCGGCCGTTATGGAACTGCCTTGCACGAGCACAATCTAGGCTCGTACGGCATCACACCTTAGTGAGGACGATCGCTCCTACGGGAGCAGGGCGTGACATCGGCAACTCTTCCAGCTTGGTATAATTCATCTAACATAATATTGTAAGTAGCAAGTGCACATAAATGATTAAATATTTTTTTTTTCTTCTCTCAGGAACTATATATGGAAAATAAAGGTGTTGTGAATATGGGAGGGATGTGCTTCGGCCGGGTTTGCTACATATTTGGTTTTATTTGTATAATTTTCAGTTTTGAATGTTTAAGTTGTATGGAAACTACATACTTTGGTTGGATATGTTTGTGGTTGGACAAGTGTTAGATGTTTGTGGTTGAACGTGTTGTACGTATTGGAAGTTTGTGGTGCATGAACAATATAAGTTTATTAATATAAAAATTAGATTTTGTAGTTATGTGATGTATGTATATCTTGTGAAATATTGATATTATGTATGTGTTCGATTCATAATATATAATTATAAATAGAATTTTTGCTATACATGCAAAATTTAGTTTCTCTTGACGGTTATAAAAGGTCAACAATTAACTCAATTCTGCTGCAAGAGGGCTTTTCTTGACGGCTAATAGCCGTCATCTAGGCCGGAGTCAAGAAAAGTTTTTTCCTATGTTGACGGTTTCTAAAAACTGCTATCTTGACGGCTAAAAACAGTCAAGAAAATTACTTAAAATGACGGCAAAAAACTGTCAAGAAAAGCCATTTCAGGGACCGCCAAGAAAAGGAGGGATCTTTTCTTGACTCCGGCCAAGTTGACGGATCTGCAACCGTCAAGATACCCATTTCTTGACGGGAAATCACCGTCAAGAAAAGCCCTTATTCTTGTAGTGAGACCCCTCAAAACCTCGACCTCCCTGAACTTCTCTGACACACGAATAGTACTCTACGTACTCAAAAATTATCCTCCACATAGGAGAGAACCAACCCCAATATTTTTTTTGAACCAATTACCCTCACTCATACCCACCCTGAGGAACTCTAAAATGCTCATTCCCCGTGCAGCAAAGAGGTGAATGCCCACTACCAAAATACTGATAAATAGCGACGGAAGCTAATCCGTCGCTAAATAGATACTAAATAGCGACATCTTAGCGACCGATCGTTTATGCAAAATAAAATTTTAATATACGTCGCGGCCTCCGTCACTAATCTGTCGCTAAGTTATTACCGACAGCTTAGTGACAGAAAACTTCTGTCGATGGCGACGAATAAAATTGTTGCAGCTAATCTTTCATTTTCATTCTCAAAAAATTTCCAAAATCCAAACTTCCCCCAAAACCCCCCGAACTCCTTACTCCTCCTTACCCGACAACCCTCCTCCTCCTTGGCCCCCTCCTCCTTCCCCGACGACCCCCCTCCTCCTCGGCCCCCTCACGCGCGCGACCCTATTCCTCCTCCCCCGACCCCACCCCCTCCCCCCCCACGATGACCCCCTCCTCCTTCCCCTCCTCTTCACTACTCCTCCTCGGCCCCCTCCTCCTTCCCATCCTTCTCGGCCCCCTCCTCCTTCCCCTCCTCCTCGGCCTTGCCGGAGACCCCCCTCCAATCAGCCTTCAACCCCCTCCTCCCTCTAATTAGTCTAGGTAATTTTTTTTAATTTTGTGTTAATTTTTTAAAATTATATTAATATAAATAATTTTGCTTGTAAATTGGGTGATGTAGTTGGTTTGTAAATTTTGCTTGTAAACTTTTGTTAATATGAATAAGTTTGTCTCATTGAAAATACTACAAAATAAGAAAATTAATTTGAGAAAGGGAATGGAGAAAAACAAAGGTTAGAGGGCATATTTGTGGCAATAATCTTGTAAAGTATATTTTTAATAATTTTGTAAGGCTTAGGGCACCGACATGACTCCTTATGATAACAATCACATAATTAATTGAACTTAGAGGGATATTTGTGCACTTATCATTCTCTACATATTCTTTACGTTAATCAACTTAGAGGGATAACAATCACAGAAGATCATATGATTTAAGGATCGGGAACATTTTAGGTTTTGTGTCCTTTAATAATGGCACTATTGCATTATTATCTTGTAAATAGACGAAAGTTTACTATTAAGATTCTAGCACAAGAGGATACCTAATTAGGAATAAGGTTATGAAAAGCGTTAGGTGCTACTCGGGCGGACACTTGCCACCTAGCGCCTAGCCCCCTAGGCAAGAAGTCCATAAAATTCTGAAACATGCATATATAGTTGGACGTCAGGGGGACTAGGCGGACATCGGGCGGGCACCAAGCGCCTAGGTGGCCTTCTAGACCGCCTTTTAGAACACTGATTAGGAAGAAGATGATTCATACTCTCCAATATTTTTTATTGTCTCGAATCATCGTGTCTTCGCAATAGCCGGATACCTAATTAGTCATGAGTATCCATTGAACGATACATACATATATATATATGTGTGTGTGTGTGTGTGTGTGTGTGTGTGTGTGTATATATATATATATATATATATATATATATATATATATA
>JANAVB010026463.1:0-5000 GCA_029216955.1 Iris pallida
TCAGTGGAAGCGTGCATGCTTTATCGAGCATTTACGCGGGCGACGCCTATGACTTAGGCTAATTTAGGGTTTTGTATCAAAGACCAACTTTCCTTCTCCTAAGCCGTGGGATGAAGGACCGAGTGTCATTTTCAAAGCACGCCATGCACCAACTCTAAGCCGACCATTGGACCTTTCCATATTCTAACTCATTTCGACCTGTCGAGATTATTTCCTTAGCTATGTGGATTCATAGCTTTTATTAGCCTACTTGTGCAAGTTAAAAATATGCGAGTTATTATGTGAAGGCTAAGATGAGGCAAGTTCACCGAAACTACCCTACCTGAGCGAGCGGTCGCCTCGACCGAGCGAGGTCTTCAAGTCGCCGTTGCAAGGCTAAGTCTGAACGCCGTCGGTGTTTCGATTCCTCCGATTGACTGAGCGGGACGACTACATGCCACACCCAGAATCTAATAAGAAAATGTTAAGGACTAAACAACTAGCTTGATTACCTAGATCATTGGAGACTTTCCCGGTTATCTGTACCCCTTATTTCATGGTATTATATATATATATATATATATATATATATATATATATATATATATATATATATATATATATATATATATATATATATATATACATGGGATTTGGAGCTATCTGTCATGATGAGCACACTTCCAGCACACCATCGAGTGGGGTACCTCCTTAGGACACATGTATCTTACTGCAGTGTCTCTGCTATACTTATTTTTCTTTTGGCATGGATCAATCCGGTAGTCTGCAGGGCAGGTAACTAGAATTGGATTTCTCAAAAGTGTATATATTAGTAATTAGGATTGTGATAACCCTAGTCAGCTAATGTATAAAGTTGTACTCATTGCTTGGTCGTGATTGTTGTATGAAGTCTAGTCTAGTTCCTGAGTTTGATATGAAAGATATTGATAATGTTTCCATGAGGGATGCAATTTATGAAATTACAGGTGTATCAGTAGGTGCCAAGACTCCTCGAAATGTATACAAAGATTAATTAAAAAATTTGTATAAATTATTCCATGCCTACGTATCTCAAACACTCAACCCTACTGGACATGAGTTTTCCATCCATCCTGAGAGAGTAAAATTTCTTTATTATATAGGGAAAAAGGATGGATATAAGTTCTTATATGTTAAGTAGAATGATGCATCTCGTAGGAAAACCAACTGCAAGGACAGCCCTCCTTTTTGGGGGGATTTGCATGCTCAATGGCTAGTAAACATTCTGTCACAACCATAGCAGGGGATGTTTATATTAAAAACAAAAGGCCCATGAGAAAATTAACCTTCACTCGAATGTTTGGAAAAGGGGCAGCAGCAGCAAGCAAACCATCAACATCTGGAAAACCATCAACGTATGAAATCCCAAACACTAAGGATAAGATTGATGATCTATACAATTCTGTTGCTGCAAACTTTGAGAATGTCTTTAAAGAGATGAAGACTATATCCGACAACCAGAAATTGGTTCTGGATAAGATTAACCAGATAGAGGTTGAATTTGCTGATGAAGAATAAGATTTTCCTTCCCTCGTGAAGAAGGTAAATGGGACTAGCCCCAACTGGTGCTACTTTGCATTTTTTTCCTCTAATTCTACTACTTTTGATGATTCTGTAATCTAATATACACATTTATACTCTAATATGTAAGGACACATATATACAAATTTATACTCTGTTACTAACTTATGTAGCTATCCATGTTATATTATTTTCTTATCTAACTTCTAGGTTTGCTTGCTAACTGTATATACTTGCTAATTGGACGATATCAGTATCATCACTAAAGAAGGAATTTAGAAAATCATTTGTATTTGAATTAAGGCTCCAATCCAGTTATTACTGTGTACATTGTATACACTTGTGAGCTTCAACTCAGCTAAATCGAATCTTCATCTCTGATGCTTAAGGATATATCAAAACTTCTTAGCCCCTATATTCTATATTAAACACTCTAGGACAGAAGCACATGGTCTTGAATCAAAGCTACTCTGGATATCCTTGATACTCTGATACTCTGCTACTTGATGCTCTGATACTGCAAATAATTTACAATAAAAGTTAATATTGCACTGATACTCTGCTACTTATTGCTCTGGTGCTCTAATACTCTGCTAATTAATGCTCTGATACTCAGCTAAATTGAATAGTTAATATTACACTGATACTTCTGCTACTTGATGCTATGAAACTTGTACTGATACTGCCCAATTGTACCCTTAAATGGTGATTTAAGACTGAACAGATGATGGTCCAATGCATCTACAAAGTGGAAATGCCTCAAGGCATGTAATGTATGTCTGATACTAGAGTTAGGACTGAGCTAGAACACTCCCTTAGTCAGTGATATTTGGTATTATAAGCATGAGCACACTGTTATAATATAGGTTGTACTTAAGGGTAAGCCAGGCACTTAAACTTGCTTGGTATCCTGACACTAGAGAGAGTCCTTGAGAGTAACCTAACACTTGAGCTAACTGGAGAGTGTACTCACTACTCAGTGATTAGATACAAAATGGGGTCACATTATAGAACCCGCACTGTGCACATTGATACTCTAATGTTAGAACCTGCAGTGTGCACATTGATACTTTTATGTAACAACACACACTGTGCACATTGACACTCTAATACTAGCCCTCACTTTGATACTTCTATTTATGTTTCTGGATATCATTTCTACATATATAGTGAGTCCATACTGATTATAATTTCTTATTCCGTCCCTCAAGGTATAGGTGAAGGATATTTTGAGGAAGAAGAAGAAAAAAGAAGAAGAAAGAAGAAGATGATGGAGATGGAGATGAAGATTCATCTTTTGAGTTTTGAAACTTTTATTTCAATTTGGAAGTAATATTTGAATTGTAATATCGTCCTGAATATTTGTTAATCTTGGCGGTCAAACTAAATTTTGTGTTTAAAATATTGTAATACTAAACTTTTCGCTTGTACTAAGCACCGTTGCGGTGCATGGTTCGTAGTTTGTTTGAAAAATGTAATATGGTCTTGAATTTAGAGTAGGTCTGATATTTGTTTGGATTATTGTATTATGAATTATGCAGGTTCTATGTTGAATTACTAACGTGGATTGGGCCGATTATTGTAACGTAGATTATGTAGTTTATTGGACTTGGAATGAAGTATACTTAGTTTGATTATGATTTATTTGGTTGAAGCGTTTATTTGATTTGTAGTTGGCATTCACAGATAATTTTGATTTTTTGGTGTATTCCTTTTATTTGCAGACGGCCTTCACATATTTCATGAGTCCTGGGTGCATTCCTAGGGTTTACAGCTGGCCTTATTCCGGATGCATTCCTGGGATCACTAAAACTTTATTTGATTGAAATGTGTTTTACTTTCTGTAAATAATCAGTACATCGATACCATCAGTATGAATTCGATGTCAGTGTAATGCATAATGTAATCATGACTGTTCATCCTTTGTTATTGTTGAAGCAAAGTATGTAATGTAAGAAAAATTCTCTCGGATAGTAGGTTAATTATATTCAAACATTCGCAAGAAATTTCTTTTCGTCACCCTATTTGGTGCAGCCATACAGTGGAAGCCTGATTAAATGATATTCAGATTTTCTACAACATACTTTAATATTAAATAAATATACTTTGGTAAATGATATTAAAAATACTGTAAATATTTGATAAAAAATGAATGAGATACTTGAACATTCCTCGTCCTAGATGTACCATACTTTGTTAAAAGTACGGAGAGTGGCCATTCTCCGTGTTAAAAGCACGGAGAATGGCCATTCCCCGTCCTAAATGTACCATACTTTATTAACGTAAAAATTCGAATATACTTTGGTAAATGATATTAAAAATATTATAAATATTAGAAAGATGGTAAATATGACAAAATGTCACAATATAAAAAAAACTGTTCTCTTCGAAAATATTATCATTAGAAAAGTAAAAAATATTATCGTTAAAAAACAAAAATAGATTTTTTTTAAAATATGTGAGCAGATGATTCGCCCGACCTCAGAAGCAGGTTTCCTCCGTTCACCACCACCACCATGGCCTGTAACTTTATAACCAAAATATTAAATGGTTAGATGAAAAAAGTTCCTGACAATGGCATGGACAGTAAAATTTACTAAGCCGGGAGCCTGCAGGAGCGGCGCTACTGCTACTCCTCGTTGTTCGAGGAGGGCTCGACGACGTCCGACGCGAACCGGACCGATTCTTCTTTCCTTCTTCATCTCTATTTCTCCTTCCACACCACCACCACCACCACGGCCTGTAGTTTTATAACAATAAAAAACAAATTACGGAATTTATACGTAGATGCACAATTATTGTTATGGAATTTATACGTAGATGCACAAAATATTAAATTGGATGGACGAAAGAGAGAGTAAATATGAGTTAATTTAGGATGTTCATTAAAAAAATTAAAGTGAAGAATGACTTGCTATAGCAAGTTACTAAGAGGTCAAGAGTCAAAATCAGCATTAAATGATGTTTCTACTCTATTATTCAATCCGAACCAATGGATCAACATCCAATGGTTCAGATTTTGGATGTATCGTTACATCCTTTTCCATGGGATGTACTGTAGAAGGACCCTATATATATATATATATATATATATATATATATATATATATATATATATATATATATATATATACACAAAATATTAAATTGGATGGACTAAAGAGAGAGTAAATATGAGTTAATTTAGGATGTTCATTAAAAAAATTAAAGTGAAGAATGACCTGTTATAGCAAGTTACCAAGAGGTCAAGAGTCAAAATCAGCATTAAATGATATTTCTACTCTATTATTCAATCCGAACCGTTGGATCAACATCCAATGGTTCATATTTTGAATGTATCGTTACATCCTTTTCCATGGAATGTATTGTAGAAGGACCATATATATATATATATATAAATATATATATATATATATATATATATATATATATATATATATATATCCTACTTTACCACACAA
>JANAVB010026463.1:10000-59095 GCA_029216955.1 Iris pallida
TACTCATTGTCCAAACTAAGGAGCGGTTTCGGGAGTTGGAGGAAGGAGCAAACTATGGTCGATTGGTAGTCCTCAGCTTCTCATACTGAGCGATGTCGACCCAAAGGACCACCTTCAAACTTTGGGCATCGACATGGTCATAAAACATCCATTCGTCGGCCAAGGCATATTCGACAACCCCTACAGTGCCATCTACATCCCCTCTCTTTCTCCGGTCGAGATGTCTATCGACAGTTCGTAGCATCACCACGTTTGATAACTATGTTATAGCTCTTGCTGGTGTCAGATTCTTTACATGTCCTTCTGCCGTAGTAGAAAATAATCAAGACCGCTTCTTTCAAAGGATGCTTCATTGGCGCACTAGTGTCAGATTCTTCATGTGTCCCCATATAATTCATCTATTGTATCAAACTTTGCCCAATATATAGATCATTATCGTCAATATCTTGTGATTTTCCACCTTCATCATTTTCCAAGTTATCTACACCACCCGCCATCATCTACGAAAGAAACATAAGATAATGCACATTAGGGAAAAACTTCGAACTCAATAGAATATTCAACAATAAAAGTATAATCAAAATTTATTTACTCTAAATCAATAATACCAACAAAAAAAATCGACCAAAGACGATACCAACAAAAAACTCGACCAAAGATAATACCAAAATTTGAATTAAAGAACCGTTGATTTTTCTACTGTATCAAAAACACAAAGGCAATATAAAAATCTGAACCAAATAATCCTTCAAATTTATCTACTATTTCAAAAAATTTAAATACAAACTAAATTTTGAGACATATCAGTTATAAGGATATTCCTTTACATGATTTGCTCCTTGGGAGAGAGGAGAAAAAAAATTAGATGAAGAAACCCTTAGATGCTTAATCGGCAAAACTTTTGGGGGGAGAAGAAGAGAGGTTTAACCCACTTCTTTTTTTTACTTTGTGTAGCACCCAGTTTTCCAAATGAGGGTAATTTTGAAATTTCGTGTTTATAATTATTTTAATAATGATATTTAATTCATAATATGATTTTTGGTGATTTTAAATCATTTTAAAATTATTTAAATCAATGACTTGTGGTTTTGACGTTTTGCTAGTGAAACCCTAGAGACTGTTTGACCTAGATCCTAACCATGTGATTATGATATTTTAATGTCATTTCTGGCCTAAGGATATTTTGCATTTGACCTCTTTGAATTATTTTGATATTATTTTATTATTTATGATATTATTTTGGGATTATTTGAGTCGGGTTCGAATTTCATCTCAATCCGACTTGTAACGGGGACCCGGGGTAACTTAGACTCTAGTTGGACCCATGCATTAGTTAGCCATGGCCCACATTTTAATTAGTCATGTTAGAAAGATTAGTCATAATCCTAATTATTAGGTTAACCATTTGGAGTTTTTATTTTGACCCTTTTACCCCCAAACCCTAACCAAAATTGTTTTAAACACTTGTAACTAAGGGAGGGGCAAACTTGTAATATTCAATGAGGGAGGGATAACTATTGTGGCCGGCCCTAATAGGACTCCCATTTCATTTTCTTTCTTTGAGAAGTCTTCTTTCCTAAGTGCTCTCAAGCTCTCCCAAGGAAGAAGCCTTTCTCCTTGGATTTTCTCTCCTTTAGGTAATATTTCCTTCTTTTTTATTTCTCCATTTTGCATTTAGGAAAGTTTTAACCATAGGAATGACCCCCATTGTTGTGTCCCTATTTTGTGTCCTCTTGTGTCCATTATGTGTCCTTTAGAGATTTCTATTGTATTATTGTTGTGTCTTGTGTTCATGGGGAAAACCCCCAAACTTGGACACACTTTATATTTAAAATATTGATTAAATAAATTAATTCATATTAAATCTCAGATTTGAATATATAGAGATGTGTTCTTGAGTACTTTACATTTCATTCATGTATCTCTTATAGATGTGTTCATGTTACATATATAGATTTGTGTATATATATATATATATATATATATATATATATATATATATATATATATATATATATATATATATATATATATTGTAATGAGAGTGTATCTATATTTATATATGTAATAAATGGTTCATGATGATTATATAATCAAGTTTGTGAGTGTGGTTCCTCATATTATTATTGTCATTATTGTTGTGGATAATTAGGATATATATTGTGTATTCTTTTGGCTCAAACTAACTAAATCCGTCATGATTTTATCCACGTTTTTAATTTCAGTCCTAACTTAGAAATGTCATAACTTCTAGCTCAAAGCTCGGTTTAATCTCCCGGTTTTTTTAAAAGAAGCGTATTGAAGTTATCTTTCCAAAACATATATTAATAGGCCTAATTCTTTCTGTAACTTTCTGGAGAATTATTTGAGTGTCAGCTGTACGAAAGACAAACGCGTTCTCGGTGTTTTCGCGATTCCGGAGTTTCCGGAAACGAAAACGCGATCCGTTTGAAGTTTCGGAAAGCTAACACATAGATCTATAACATACTTTAATCCTAGATTTTAATTCATGCTAAGATGGTACAGTATTGATTATTAGTAGGAGTTACTATTCGGCATATGCATTTTGTGCACCCTTGTGTGTAATATAATATTCTATTTGATTTTAATACATGTTAATGTATATACATTATATAATTAAATAGAGAATGCAAGCATGAGGAAATGGTTAAATAAATGATGTATGAGGTGTAAGTATCCTATCGAATGTAAGCATGTATAAGTATGGCTTGTAATGAATATGTAGGTTCCATAGTATGTAATGTATGGTGCATATAGTAGTGCAAGAGAATATATGACTGATGAATGAATGCAAGCATGAATGTAATGTAATAATAGATGTAATGTATGCAATATACAAGTTAATGAGATGTAATGTTCTATGTTAACACAAATCCTATATTACCTCATGTACCCCCTTACACTATGTTGACACTATCACACTTGACACTTGTTTACTTACACTTGACACTCTTTGATATGTATACACTATGTATGCCCATTTAACCCTCACTTGCCCCTTTGCCATGTTCACATACACATACATAGCCTCTTAAATAAGTATTTGTGAATATAGTTAACTTGGCTATGTATGTATATTATATATATGTTAGCATATTGTGTTGTAATATATAAGTTTATATAACCATTTGAAATGCCATGATTATAGACCTAATGTTGAATACCAATATATGCATGTGTATATATGTGTAGACATATAAGTAATAGATTACCTAGTGTATATCCAATATGAATTCTTGCCTATTTGAGTATTGAATAATTGCATGCTATATAGAGTTGGGTGTACGTTGGCTTGTATAGCCTTATATTGATGTGTGCTTGCTAGGATAGTCTTAGTTAGGCCTAGTAAGACTTGCTGGGTTAGGACATGACCTAGTTTGACCTAGTTTGACCTAGTTTGACTAGTGCAGTTGACCAGAGTTGACCAAGGGTTGACTTTGGCCTAGTTTGACCTAGATTCATGTAGAATGCATTGTAGTGCTTTATATTACCCTTCTGGACATGTTGTGACTTGTGCTGTTCTAATTAGGAGCCAGACACCTCTCCTCGGACAGTATCTTTACCTTGGACATTCAGATATCAGGCGAGTACATTTTTTAATCTTTTCATACCTGTCTGGATTATATTCTTGCTCTAGGTTACTCTACTTGATGCTGACACGTATCTTCACGGATTAGTACTATATGGATCCTTTCCTGAGATGTTATCCCTCTACGGGTGCATCGGAT
Source organism: Iris pallida (assembly GCA_029216955.1). Taxonomy (NCBI): domain Eukaryota; kingdom Viridiplantae; phylum Streptophyta; class Magnoliopsida; order Asparagales; family Iridaceae; genus Iris; species Iris pallida. The sequence goes on from JANAVB010026463.1 coordinate 13,750, forward strand.
ATTTCATGTTCATGTACTTTATCATGTGCATCAGGTACTCCTTGTACTCGTACTAGTTCATGTTTTTACATGTTCTCATGTGCTTCATGTGCTTCATGTGCTTTCATGTGCTTATCATGTGCCTCATGTACTACTCATTACATGAGTTCACGTATCTTAGCTGTATTCATGTGCTTATGACATAACTTGAACGGATCCTTGTGTATTGATTGGGGCGGGGTGAGTAGAATTTGTTATGTGATCACTATCCCCAGTAGCCGTATTCATGTGCCTTCTTATTTATATTCATGTGCCCCCAAGCCATTTACATAACCATTGTGCTCTAAATCACGTAGCCACTTACAGTCTCTACTATCATGTATTTACTTTCAGTTATAAAATATCTCCTGTTTACTCGTACTTCCTATTCAGCACTTCCTGTATTTTACTCTATTGCATGATTTATACTCCTAACCTACTATGAACTGTTTTAGAGAAATGTGCTCGTTTTCGTCCTGACTGGACCTGTTGATAAATTTTACAGATAGCTTGGAGGTTGTATGCTAGCCTAGAGGAGACACATTAGAGGTTGTTTAGATAGTTATTTCAATTGTCTGGAGTTGTATTTACTTTATGGATTGTTGTATCTGAGTTTGGAGATTTGAGATGTATTTCTGGATTTGTGTATCTTAGACACTTAGATTTCTCTCTGTTGTACCTTTTTTGGATTTCATGTTTTATCTATCCTTATCATGCTCTACCTTAGATGTGATTGAGTCTGTACCTGCTATGTCACCCCTATTCGGGGAGTATAAACTGTTTAGCCTTATACTGTTAGATGCATGAGACCTAGGACAGCGTTCTACCACTGATACTGCGGCATAGGCTGGACGTACCCACTTCTCGTGCCCTAACTCTAGGGTGCGGATCGTGACACATTTTTAGTGGTGGCCCATGCAGGTCGAGATTCGCATTAGTGCGATTTCGTAGTAGCGTAACGACTTAGTTGTACTACTACGAGCCTGCTATAGGTTATATAAATTAAGATGTTAGGATGAGAGGATACTCAATCACTGTTAGGATTCCTTGAGAGATTCCTAGGATGACCCTTGAGAATCTCATTTTGAATTTCGATTTAAACTCCTTTTCCTTGTTTTGATTCACCTTTTTCCTTGATTTGAATTTGATTTTGTGGATTCATTGTAGAACTTTGAATCCTGGAATTAGTTGATGATTTTGATAAAATTTTATAGTTGTTGATTTAATTTTGTATTTAGATTAATATTTTCAAATCCAAGGTACTCAATCACACTTAGGATTCTTTGAGAGATTTCTGGGACGACCCTTGAGAAACTCATTTTGAACTTCAATTGGAATTCCTTTTCCTCTTGTTTGGATTCACCCTCATTCCTTGCTATTGAATTTAAGCTTGATGGGTTCCTCTCGTTTGAACCGATAAGAAGGAACATATCTTCATTATTCTTTCTCGCCATTATTCCCTTGCATTTTTATTTACCTCTTATCTTAAACTCTGTCTCATTACATTAATTACCCATATCTTGTCGTCTCTACCAGATGTACTTCGAAACCCTTGAATCTTCGTATCTTTTGCATGGAGAAGGCTAAGGAAGTGACGTAAATTATGTAGCTCAGAGAAGACGTAACTGGTTATTTTATGATGATCTAAAGGAAATCAAATGTGGAGTGTTCCATATGAAAACTTGAGATAGAAATGTGGTAAAGGTCTCGAATAGAATAAAGAGATATATACTGCCAATCTGGAAACAATTACATTTAGAGAAATTTTGGGGTTATGAGATAGTTTATAGGTGTATTCAAAACTAATAAGGATATCAGAGGTCAACCTAGTTTTGAGAACTTAGAAAATCTTGGTTATTGATTCTGGGGAAAACTTTTACTCTGAGGCTATGTAGAAGGTTAGTAATGGAAAAGAGAAGTTAATTATGTTTAATAAGGATATTAAACAAGATGTTGCGAGGAAATGACTAGGGATAGAGAGAACACAAAGTTATGGAAGTTTAGAGATTGTTGTGAAATATTTTTAGGAGAATAATATTCAAGGGTGTATGTCGAAGAAAATACGGAAGTTGATTTTATGATGGAAGATAAGTTTTGTAAGGCCTAGAGATTTAAATTAAATAATACGAGGAGAACAATTTGAACAAGTTCAAGAAATTCGTAAACGGGATTTAGAGGTTTTGGGTCAAATTTAAGACAAGGTGAAAGAACTTGGAAATTTAAATAAATGGTTAATATTGATTCCTAAATGTGAGGGTTGTGCTTCAAGAGTGATGTTTGGAAATTTGGAATTGCCTACGGTAGTCATGGTAAGAGTTTAAGTAAAGGTTAAATTTTTATATGGAGACTGGTGAGGTAAAGATATGATTGGCAAGTTATGACCAGATGAACTTAAGAGTATCAGAAGCAGATGACTAACTCGATCTTCATTATTTTTGTGCATTAATTACCACCTCTTGAACTCCCACTTTCTAATTGAGATCCTTGACGTTCCTTATCGTGACTTTGATATTCGGAATGTAATACTAGTTGTTACCCTCCAACAAATCTAATATGCAAGACCTAGACGAGCTCACCTTCGTGTAGGTATATCATGTCCCACTAAAATCTGTCTTCTTGTACTCTATTTTCTTGATATGATTTTCTGGTCAACTGACTAAACTATAACCTCTACCATTATACTAAATTTCTTCTTATTTCAATTAGAAATCCAGCCTTGACTCAATTCTTTCGACCCGACATGTGATGGTGTTCTGCTTGTTTCCTTAGATGCTTAACCTTGTACCTTATCTGATTACTTGACCCGTTGGTTAAGAAACTTGGACTATGTAATTCCTTTTATCATTACCACCCTTATATCTTGTGCTGCTAAATTAGCCTTAGTTTTGCAAGCTTATCTATTTTCGAGCTTGGTCATGACATATTTTATTGGGTAGCCACCCACTAACATATTGTCTAATCAGAACCGGTACATGATGGTCTGATCAACCTATTGCACTTTGGTTCGCTTTTTTTATGTATCAATCTACGAGAATGGAGACATAGTTAAACTTGACCCTAGAGTCTCATTCGCGACAGCCTTGACAATTCTCCTTGAAATCTTTTCATCGCCTATGAACCTCGTATTCGTACTCAGTCGAATTAAATTTAATCATGACCTGAACCTCCATCATTGGATGCTCGTGCTCATACTTTGATTTCATTGATTTTTCTTCTTGCCCAAATCTCGTTTTATCCCGAAATTGATCAACTTAGATCGTGTCAAGACAAAAATCTATTTGTGATTTGTTGTGCCTAAATTTTCAATTTTTGCCATTTTATGGAATAGTAACCTTTTAATAATTTCTTAGTTGCTTGTTAATGACCAATTTTTATATAGGATGGTAGACAGCCCTACAACCTTGATGATTGTTGTTCCCTTACCTTCCCAATTAGGACACCCTAGATTGTTTATGTGTTGATACCATAGTACTGTTTTGACCTAGAATGATTAGTGTACCTAGGTGAGACTTCCAACTGCTACGGTATGCCCTGACCCTGTATACTATTCCTTCAAATTGCATGATTTAGATAAAAAAATTTAGACCTTGATTGTTGGGAAATAGGGACGTCATCCCATTAGTATCAGTTGTAGATATATATAGGTTAGTCCTCGATGTGGGGATGTGTGTCTATAAACATGTAGCTTATGAGATTTATGAGAGAGTATAGTATCAGCCTTGATAGGATGTACTAGTCTTTTGGTGAGTATAAATGTGTTATGAGAGATAGGAGCCTATATGTCTTAGTAATGCATCGTTCCTATGGTAATAGAATGTATTAATAGATGGTTAATAGGAAGATAATAGTTTGAGCATACCTATAGCCTATGATCAGATCCTTTTCATCCTTAGTTAAGACCAATTTAAAATAGGTCCAGTCCCTTGGATATAGGTTCCAGTCCATATTTTATTGAAGTTCCATTACCACCGTACAGCAGAGCAGGATTGGAGGTATTCCTAGATTGACACTATTTAGATGTCTGTTTATTATTCCAGTGTTAGGAAGTGTTACCTTAGATATTTGGTAGGTTAGAGGCTCTAGAAGGAGTACTATCGATCATAAATTTCGAGGACGAAATTTTTCTAAGGTGGGTAGAGTTGTAGCACCCAGTTTTCCAAATGAGGGTAATTTCGAAATTTCGTGTTTATAATTATTTTAATAATGATATTTAATTCATAATATGATTTTTGGTAATTTTAAATCATTTTAAAATTATTTAAATCAATGACTTGTGGTTTTGACGTTTTGCTAGTGAAACCCTAGAGACTGTTTGACCTAGATCCTAACCATGTGATTATAATATTTTAATGTCATTTCTGGCCTAAGGATATTTTGCATTTGACCTCTTTGAATTATTTTGATATTATTTTATTATTTATGATATTGTTTTGGGATTATTTGAGTCGGGTTTGAATTTCATCTCAATCCGACTTGTAACGGGGACCCGGGGTAACTTAGACTCTAGTTGGACCCATGCATTAGTTAGCCATGGCCCACATTTTAATTACTCATGTTAGAAAGATTAGTCATAATCCTAATTATTAGGTTAACCATTTAGAGTTTTTATTTTGACCCTTTTACCCCCAAACCCTAACCAAAATTGTTTTAAACACTTGTAACTAAGGGAGGGGCAAACTTGTAATATTCAATGAGGGGGGGATAACCATTGTGGCCGGCCCTAATAGGACTCCCATCTCATTTCCTTTCTTTGAGAAGTCTTCTTCCCCAATTGCTCTCAAGCTCTCCCAAGGAAGAAGCCTTTCTCCTTGGATTTTCTCTCCTTTAGGTAATATTTCCTTCTCTTTTATTTCTCCATTTTGCATTTAGAAAAATTTTAACCATAGGAATGACCCCCATTATTGTGTCCCTATTTTGTGCCCTCTTGTGTCCATTATGTGTCCTTTAGGGATTTCTATTGTATTATTGTTGTGTCTTGTATTCATGGGAAAAACCCCCAAACTTGGACACACTTTATATTTAAAATATTGATTAAATGAATTAATTCATATTAAATCTCAGATTTGAATATGTAGAGATGTGTTCTTGAGTACTTTATATTTCATTCATGTATCTCTTATAGATGTGTTCATGTTACATATATAGATTTGTGTATATATATATATATATTGTAATGAGAGTGTATCTATATTTATATATGTAATAAATGGTTCATGATGATTATATAATCAAGTTTGTGAGTGTGGTTCCTCATATTATTATTGTCATTATTGCTGTGGATAATTAGGATATATATTGTGTATTCTTTTGGCTCAAACTATCTAAATCCGTCATAATTTTTATCCACGTTTTTAATTTCAGCCCTAACTTAGAAATGTCATAACTTCTAGCTCAAAGCTCGGTTTAATCTCCCGTTTTTTTAAAAGAAGCGTATTGAAGTTAGCTTTCCAAAAACATGTATTAATAGGCCTAATTCTTTTTGTAACTTTCTGGAGAATTATTTGAGTGTCAGCTGTACGAAAGACAAACGCGTTCTCGGTGTTTTCGCGATTCCGGGAGTTTCCGAAAACGAAAACGCGATCCGTTTGAAGTTTCGGAAAGCTAACACATAGATCTATAACATACTTTAATCCTAGATTTTAATTCATGCTGAGATGGTACAGTATTGATTATTAGTAGGAGTTACTATTCGGCATATGCATTTTGTGCACCCTTGTGTGTAATATAATGTTCTATTTGATTTTAACCCATGTTAATGTATATACATTATGTAGTTAAATAGAGAATGCAAGTATGAGTAAATGGTTAAATAAATGATGTATGAGGTGTAAGTATCCTATCTAATGTAAGCATGTATAAGTATGGCTTGTAATGAATATGTAGGTTCCATAGTATGTAATGTATGGTGCATATAGTAGTGCAAGAGAATAAATGAATGATGAATGAATGCAAGCATGAATGTAATGTAATAATAGATGTAATGTATGCAATATACAAGTTAATGAGATATAATCTTCTATGTTAACACAAATCCTATATTACCTCATGTACCCCCTTACACTATGTTGACACTATCACACTTGACACTTTGTTCACTTACACTTTGACACTCTTTGATATGTATACACTATGTATGTCCATTTAACCCTCACTTGCCCCTTTGCCATGTTCGCATACACATACATAGCCTCTTAAATAAGTATTTATGAATATAGTTAACTTAGCTATGTATGTATATTATATATATGTTAGCATATTGTGTTGTAATATATAAGTTTATATAACCATTTGAAATGCCATGATTATAGACCTAATGTTGAATACCAATATATGCATGTGTTTATATGTGTAGACATATATAGCTTAAGTAATAGATTACCTAGTGTATATCCAATGTGAATTCTTGCCTATTTGGGTATTGAATAATTGCATGCTATATAGAGTTGGGTGTATGTTGGCTTGTATAGCCTTGTATTGATGTGTGCTTGCTATGATAGTCTTGGTTAGGCCTAGTAAGACTTGCTGGGTTAGGACATGACCTAGTTTGACCTAGTTTGACTAGTGCAGTTGACCAGAGTTGACCAAGGGTTGACTTTGGCCTAGTTTGACCTAGATTCATGTAGAATGCATTGTAGTGCTTTATATTACCCTTCTGGATATATTGTGACTTGTGTTGTTCTAATTAGGAGCCAGACACCTCTCCTCGGACAGTATCTTTACCTTGGACATTCAGATATCAGGAGAGTACATTCTCTGATCTTTTCATACCTGTCTGGATTATATTCTTGCTCTAGGTTACTCTACTTGATGCTGACATGTATCTTCACGGATTAGTACTATATGGATCCTTTCCTGAGATGTTGTCACGCCCCAGAACCAGAATACTGGAGAGCGGGGACAGACATAGCCAGCTACGTATATTGAAATGGAAACCACCTCGATATATGGTCACGGCTGTCTAGATATATGAGGGTTTACTACAAGCCAACAGTCTTTTATGGTCATGAACAAGCCTAATGTCTCAATCACAAGCAAGTAAGTAAGGTCGCAAAATGTATGATAACTAAATATACAATAATAAGGCGTCCCAAATATTACATATTCAGCTGATCATGAAGCTAGTCGTTACAAAATGTTAGGACTAGCAAGAATTTAGTCGTACATGATCAACCCTAGGATTTGTTAATCATGTTTATAGCCCGTAGGCAGACAGTAAGTAAAAGTGCATCGAGCTAACAGGTGCTCGTCGGCTAAACGCCTCAAAAGAATAGTTTTACAATAAAGTGGGCAAGACAAAAAGGAAAACCCACTCTTGGCCCGGGTTCCGTCTAGTTGTCACCATTGGGCTGGAAGCTTGGTAGATCCTCGGGAGCTGCTCCGAAATCTGGCCACACAAAACCAGCTGGGTCAACCCCAGAAAGAGCAAGTGCCACAAGGGGGCCACGAAATAAGAACAAAGCCAGCAATTAGCACAAGAAAATCTAATATTAACACTAGAATTTATGAAAACATGTCAGGATGATATACGACGAGATAACCGTGGAACTATTCCGATAGCCAGGTTACAACCCGTAAACCAAACAAGGACTGGGGTTGTAACCCTTCATCTGAACAGGACTTGGTTTCCCACCATTTATCGGCAAGATAATAATGTAAGAAATCAAGACAGGAAGCAATCTTGTACTGGATCAAGACATGACTAGACTGATTATACCTCATTCAATCAATCACGGCCAAGCAAATACTACGGCTTACTACTTTAACTAACTAGGGTTATCACAGACCTAATTACTAACAAGATGCAGTGAGATGATTCCACAACCACAAGCCCTGCAGACCATCCAGGTTACCCAGGTCGAAAGTTAGGGGGTTGAATTCTGGTGGGTACATCGTCCAGGAAACGCATGTACCCTTAAGTGACTTAGAAGGTGCAACACATGACAGTGTGCTGGAAATGTGCCCTACTCGTCGGCAGGCTACAGATCCCAAGAGCGCCCAGGTAACGGGATTGCCTGTAGCTGTGTCATCTTTTCATGACTACCATGTTATTCTAGTTATTAACCTTAATCCATTTTGGTAGGTACTCCTGACCGTGGTACTCAGGAGTCCCATCCTAGACATGATGCAAGACAGGACAAGTGGATTTAACAAGCAAGTAAGAAAGAACCACCCACGGTGTCAAGGCAGGTCAAGCTAAGTTAGCCGTCGCAACAGCATTAAGTTATCAAGTCATGCTACAAGTCAGGAGTGCGCTGCCAAGGGCCACTATCAAGTTATCAAGTCACATGGATTAATTACAAGTTACAAGTTAGGTGTGCACCCCACTGGGTCACTAGCAAGGAAATCAGAGAATACCAGGATCATAATTCACAGAAAATCCCGAAAACCGTACTAGTCATAAACAATTACTTGCAAATCGTGTTAGGCCGTGTCGGATTGAGATAGTCATGCTGTGTTGAACAGGATCTCAGGAAACCCAATCCACAAAAGAGAAACCAAGTCGAGAAATAAAACCAATACTCCAAGAGCCAATGGATTTAAGCAAGGTGCCAGGGGGTTGGGCGTATGCGCAAAAGCACGCACGCAGGGGAGCAGCGTACGCACAAAAGCACGCACGCAGGAGAGCAGCGTACGCGCAAAAGCACGCACGCAGGGGGAAGCGTACGCTCAGGTCATGCGTACGCTCAAGTCAGGGCACGCTCAAGTCTGCGTACTAGGGCACGCTCAAGTCTGCGTACCAGGGCACGCTCAAGTCTGCGTACCAGGGCACGCTCAAGTCTGCGTACGCAAGAGACACGCTTCCAACAGGAAGCGTACCCAAGTCTGCGTACGCAAGAGACACGCTTCCAACAGGAAGCGTACCCAAGTCTGCGTACGCTGCGCTAAAGAGCGCGCGCAACTCAGTGGCGTAAGCTAAAAAGCTCTGCACACTGCTCACTGTCTTCTCCAAACCAGCAAGAACTCCATGGTTGAACCTAAAGCTTCAAAAGTTCATAACTTGGCCATCCGAACTCCAAATCCGGATTTCCAAAGTTCTAACTTGGGTGAAATTGAATTCTCTTCCACATAGAAACATCAAAACCCATAAAAATCCAACTTAAATAGATCAAAGCCATGCAAATCCGAAAATAAAGAAAACTTAGATCTAGAATAATGGAGACTCCAAATCACAAAATGCCAAGTTCTAATGTTGATCACCATGTCCTAATCTAGCAAATGGACAAAATAAAATAGGGTTCTCATGTGGTGGCAAGGTGCACTTGCCTATGGGTGTGGAGAGTTGTGTGGAGGAAGAAGAAGAAGAAGAAGAAGAAATTAATGGAGGAAGTAATGAAGAGAGAGAGTGTTGGTAAAGTTTTAATGAGGGTGGGATGTGGTGTGTTGAGGGTGGAGCATAGGCTAAGGTGTTCCAATATACATTAAACCAAACCAAACCAACCCAAACCAATTAAAACTGGGCCATGTCAAAACCCAAAATACGAGAAATACCAAAATTCTATAAGTTGAGAAAAATAAAAATACATGCCAAAAATACGAGTATAAATACGAAATACGGGAAAATGAGGGTGACAACTCTACCCACCTTAAAAGAATTTCGTCCTCGAAATTTAATCAAGGAGCTAGAGATTGTCACGACAAGTTACACTAAGCACAGGCAAGCTACACTAAGCAGTCCAGTCATACAATCATACAATGCAAGCAAGGAAGGGAAAACGTAAGGCATAAGAAAGACATTATACCTCACGAGTCAAACAGGTAGGGATATCGCGATCGGATGTCGTCCTCACGCTCCCACGTTGACTCACCTAGAGAGTGATGACCCCAAGCAATATGGACTAATTTAATAGTCTTGTTCTTGAGTATCTTTTCCCTCCGGTCCAAAATAGACACGGGCCTCTCCTCATACGAAAGGTTGGTACCAACAACCAATTCCGAATGGTCTAGGATGTGGCTCGGGTCCGAAATATACCGTCGTAATTGGAACACATGGAATACATCATGTACCTCACTTAGCGACGGCGGAAGAGCGAAACGATATGATACATCTCCTACTCGCTCTAGAATATCGAACGGCCCTATATACCTAGGACTAAACTTTCCCCGCACGCCAAAGCGAATGACGCCGCGGTTAGGCGAGATCCTAAGGAATACATGGTCGTCGACAGCAAATTCTAAGGGACGCCGATGAGCATCGGCCCAATGGCGCTGGCGGTCCTGGGCAACTCGGAGGTGATCTCTGACCTTCCTGACCACTTCAACCGTTTGGGAAATCAATTCGGGTTCGAGCATCTGCCTCTCCCCGACATCGTCCCATGCTAGCGGAGATCTGCACTTCCTGCCATAAAGAGCCTCGAAGGGTGCCATCTGGATACTGGCCTGATAACTGTTGTTGTACGAGAATTTCATCAGGTGCAGATGATTCTCCCATGAACCATCGAAGTCAAGGGTACAAGATCTCAACATATCTTCAAGAGTCTGGATTGTGCGCTCTGACTGACCATCCGTCTACGGGTGATAAGCTGAGCTGAACTGAAGGCGAGTCCCCAAACTCTTCTGCAAGCTGCGCCAAAAGTGTGATATGAATCTTGAATTCCTGTCCGAGGTGATGCTGACTGGCACACCGTGAAGCCTGACGACCTGCCTGAGATACATCTCTGCTAGCTGCGTCGTCGACTGTCCAACTCTGAATGGAAGAAAGTGTGCCACCTTGGTAAGCCTGTCCACAATTACCCAAATGGCATCTCTGCCGGCCGGAGATCCGGGCAATCCGGTCACGAAATCCATGGTTATATGTTCCCATTTCCATTCTGGGACCGGTAAGGGTTGAAGAAGTCCAGCGGGCCTCTGATGTTCAGCTTTAACCTGTTGGCAAACCAAACACCGAGAGACAAACCGGGCTATCTCCCTCTTCATGCCATTCCACCAAAAATGCTGACGAATATTACGGTACATCTTCGTACCACCCGGATGAATAGAATATTGTGAACTGTGGGCTTCTGCCATGACTTCCTGTCTGATATCTCCACTAGGTACACAAAGACGAGTGCCGTGCCGAAGTGTACCGTCTTCATGGATACATAACTCTGACCTTCTTCCTGCTTCACATTCTGCTCTGAGTCGCTGGATCTTGGAATCTGTTGAATGCGCCATCCGAATTCTCTCAACTATGCTGGACTGAACCTGTAGACTGGCCATCAATGCCACGCTGGTTGAAAGAACCACTTCAATTCCCATCTTCTGAAAATCTGCCAATAATTCTGGTTGTGCCGTCAGGAAATAAACTCCGACTCTCCTGCTCAATGCATCTGCTACAACGTTGGCCTTCCCGGGATGATACTGCAAATCCACATCATAGTCCACCAGTAGCTCGAGCCATCTTCTCTGCCACATATTAAGGTCCTTCTGGGTGAAAACATACTTCAGGCTCTTATGATCAGTAAAGATCTCCACTCTATCTCCGTACAAGTAGTGTCTCCACAACTTCAAAGCAAACACTACCGCCGCCAATTCCAAGTCGTGGGTCGGGTAATTCTTCTCATGATCACGAAGTTGACGTGACGCATAAGATATTACCTTCCCATGCTGTATCAAGACACACCCCAATCCTCTGCCTGAAGCGTCGCAATAAACTGTGAATCCTCCGGTCCCATCTGGAAGGGTGAGAATGGGAGCCGTTATCAAACCTTGCTTCAACTTCTCAAATGATTCCTGACACTCTGCTGTCCAAACAAACGGCACATCCTTGCGGGTCAACTGGGTCATCGGCGCTGAAATCCTTGCGAAATCTGAAACGAACCGCCGGTAGTAGCCATCCAATCCAAGGAAGCTACGAACCTCTGCCACTGAGCTGGGTACCGGCCATGACTCGATAGCCACAATCTTCTGGGGATCCACTTCCACTCCTCCTCGGGTAATGATGTGACCCAAGTACGAAATACGATCGAGCCAGAACTCTCATTTACTGAACTTGGCGTACAACTGATGCTCCCTAAACGTCTGGAGGACGACTCTGAGATGCTGCTCATGCTCTACTTCACTCTTGCTGTAGACCAGGATGTCATCTAGAAACACGATCACAAATTGATCCAAGTAAGGCATGAAAATGCGATTCATGAGGTCCATGAATACGGCCGGCACATTGGTCGCTCCAAAGGGCATAACAAGGAACTCCCAATGTCCATACCTTGATCTGAATGCTGTCTTCGGGATGTCCTGCTCTCTGACTCTGATCTGGTGGTAACCTGAGCGCAAATCAATCTTCGAGAACACTGAAGCCCCTCTGAGTTGATCAAACAAGTCATTTATCCTCGGAAGAGGGTATCTGTTCTTGATTGTCACCGAATTCAATGTACGATAATCAACACATAGCCTGGACGTACCATCCTTCTTTTTCACAAGAAGCATCGGGGCTCTCCAAGGCAATCCACTTGTACGGATGAATCCCTTGGTCCTCAGTTCTTCAATCATCTTGTACAAAATTTCTAACTCTGAAGACGCCATCCTGTAGACTCGCTCTGATACGGGTGCTGTCCCGGGAATCAAGTCTATAGTGAACTCAATCTCCCACTCTGGCGGCATCCCTGGAAGCTCCTCTGGAAAGAAATCTGGAAACTCTTCAACTATCCGGGGTAACTGCACTGCTGCTACTGCCATCCGCAATGCTGGAGAAGATGGCTCCACTGCGCCTCTGGAAAACGAAAACTCTAGCTCGCCAGGGATACTAAAGACAACTCTGCCAATATGGCAGTCTATCCTAGCATACTGGTTCCTCAACCAATCCATGCCTAGGACTACATCATAGTCTGCCATAGGAAACTCTATGAATCTAGCGGGGAACTCCCTACCGCTAACTACGATCCGACACGAGGAAAATACTCGATCTACTCCCACAAGACCATTACCAGTAAGTATATTGAGCCTCACTGATAATGACTCGGGCTCCAATCCTATCCGTGTCGCGAATCGTGCAGACATAAATGAATGCGATGCACCAGAATCAAATAATACAGACGCTGGAGAGGAGTTGACGAGAATAGTACCTGCCACAACCTCACCTGGTGCAACTTCTTCTTCCATAGCCATCATCATGGCCTGACCTCTAGCTGTGGGTCCCCTCTGCTGGAAACCTCTCTGCCTGCTCTGCACTGGAGCTTGGGCACACTGCTGCTGGAATGCCTGGGCCTGAGACAACAATGGCCTCGGGTACTGCTGCTGCTGAACTGGTGCTGGGGCCGGTCCTCTCACCGAAGAGCTAGAAGGGTTGGATACAGATGAACCACCCCTATTCGGGCAGGCTCCTATCTTATGATCTACCGCTCCACAAGCCAGGCATAATCCTTGTGCCCTGCGACAGTCTGCCACCACATGCCCTGGCTTTCCGCAATGAGAACATCCCATCGCGGAAGTCTGCTTCTGCTTCTGCTGCTGCGGGTACGTCAGGGTTGAATGCTGAACCGACGTTACTGAGACCGCCCGCCTCAGAGTTCTAATGGTCAATCCCCTAGCTGCCGGGGCTGGAGCTGATGATTGGTGCATCTGACTGTGGGACCGCTTCCTACCTCCGGTCCTATCCACGATCCTCTGGGAGGTATACTCATGCCTCCTAGCCGCTCTCAAGACTGCATCGAACGTCTGGTGCTCGAACTGTTCTACTGTCAACAAAATCTCCAAATGTAGCCCCTGCTGGAACCGCTGGGCCCTATCAAACTCGGTCGCCACCAAGGTGGGGGCAAACCTGCTGAGTCTAGAAAACTCCGATACATAACTGTCGACTGTTCTGCCTCCTTGCTTCAAGTTGGTAAATCTGGTCTGTAGGTCGCACCGAGCCACAGCATCAAAGTACTTCGTCTGGAATCTCTCCCTAAATACTGCCCAAGCAAGGGGTGCACTAATCCCATGGCTTGCGCCGTCCACCAACTGCGAGCCAAGTCCAACAACTGCAGGCGTACCACCGCCACCTTCTCATTCTCAGGTGTCCTAGCTGCTTCCAGAATCACCTCGGTATCCTGAAGCCATGCATCCGCGGCAATCGCATCCTCGCTGCCGTCGAAGAAAGGAGGGTTCAATCGCTTGAAGCTGTTTGCCGCCTGGTTCCCTGGATGACCGCCTCTAGTCAAAGCATCTTGAACTGTCTGGTGCAGGGCGTCACTTTGACGATCCTGGGAAGCTATCAAGGTTCTGATGAGGCATACTAAGGTACCATCATCTGGCTCTGCGGGCTGGACGGGCCGAACTGGTGACTCTCCTCCAGTAGGCACAACTCTGGAGGCTACCCCGGAATGCTGGGCTTGATCTCCGGGTTGCTGCTGATCCGCGAGAAATGCTCCACCTCGTTGATCGGTAGGACCAGGTACAGTACCGCTGAAGAAGACGACACAGGGAACAATAAGGAAAGGACCAGGACAGATCAATGATATAAGCACAGGGTCAGGGCAAGAATCTAGGGATTCAGAGGATACAAACAGAGATCAAGGACGAGTACTGATTGAGACATCTATCTGGTAACCCCCCATATATCTTAATTTACAAGACCTGCATGGGCCACCACTTAAACCATGTCACGCCCCAGAACCAGAATACTGAAGAGCGGGGGCAGACATAGCCAGCTACTTATATTGAAATGGAAACTACCTCGATATACGGACACGGCTGTCTAGATATATGAGGGTTTACTACAAGCCAACAGTCTCCTATGGTCATGAATAAGCCTAATGTCTCAATCATAAGCAAGTAAGTAAGGTCGCAAGATGTATGATCACTAAATATACAATAATAAGGCGTCCCAAATATTACATATTCAGCTGATCATGAAGCTAGTCGTTACAAAATGTTAGGACTAGCAAGAGTTTAGTCGTACATGATCAAGCCTAGGATTTGTTGATCATATTTACAGCCCGTAGGCAGACAGTAAGTAAAAGTGCATCGAGCTAACAGGTGCTCGTCGGCTAAACGCCTCAAAAGAATAGTTTTACAATAAAGTGGGCAAAAGAAAAAGGAAAACCCACTCTTGGCCCGGGTTCCGTCTAGTTGTCACCATTGGGCTGGAAGCTTGGTAGATCCTCGGGAGCTGCTCCAAAATCTGGCCACACAAAACCAGCTGGGTCAACCCCAGAAAGAGCAAGTGCCACAAGGGGGCCACGAAATAAGAACAAAGCCAGCAATTAGCACAAGAAAATCTAATATTAACACTAGAATTTATGAAAATATGTCAGGATGATATACGACGAGATAACCATGGAACTATTCCGATAGCCAGGTTACAACCCGTAAACCAAACAAGGACCGGGGTTGTAACCCTTCATCTGAACAGGACTTGGTTTTCCATATTTATCGGCAAGATAATAATGTAAGAAATCAAGACAGGAAGCAATCTTGTACTGGATCAAGACATGACTAGACTGATTATACCTCATTCAATCAATCACGGCCAAGCAAATACTACGGCTTACTACTTTAACTAACTAGGGTTATCACAAACCTAATTACTAACAAGATGCAGTGAGATGATTCCACAGCCACAAGCCCTGCAGACCATCCAGGTTACCCAGGTCGAAAGTTAGGGGGTTGAATTCTGGTGGGTACATCGTCCAGGAAACGTATCTACCCTTAAGTGACTTAGAAGGTGCAACACATGACAGTGTGCTGGAAATGTGCCCTACTCGTCGGCAGGCTACAGATTCCAAGAGCGCCCAGGTAACGGGATTGCCTGTAGCTGTGTCAACTCTTCATGACTACTGTGTTATTCTAGTTATTAACCTTAATCCATTTTGGTAGGTACTCCTGACCGTGGTACTCAAGAGTCCCATCCTAGACATGATGCAAGACAGGACAAGTGGATTTAACAAGCAAGTAAGAAAGAACCACCCACGGTGTCAAGGCAGGTCAAGCTAAGTTAGCCGTCGCAACAGCATTAAGTTACCAAGTCATGTTATAAGTCAGGAGTGCGCTGCCACGGGCCACTATCAAGTTATCAAGTCACATAGATTAATTACAAGTTACAAGTTAGGTATGTACCCCACTGGGTCACTAGCAAGGAAATCAGAGAATACCAGGATCATAATTCACAGAAAATCCCAAAAACCGTACTAGTCATAAACAATTACTTGCAAATCGTGTTAGGCCGTGTCGGGTTGAGATAGTCGTGCTGTGTTGAACAAGATCTCTGGAAACCCAATCCACAAAAGAGAAACCAAGTCGAGAAATAAAACCAATACTCCAAGAGCCAATGGGTTTAAGCAAGGGGCCAGGGGGTTGGGCGTATGCACAAAAGTACGCACACAGGGGAGCAGCGTACGCACAAAAGCACGCACGTAGGAGAGCAGCATACGCGCAAAAGCACGTACGCAGGGGGAAGCGTACGCTCAGGTCATGCGTACGCTCAAGTCAGGGCACGCTCAAGTCTACGTACCAGGGCACGCTCAAGTCTGCGTACCAGGGCATGCTCAAGTCTGCTTACGCAAAAGACACGCTTCCAACAGGAAGCGTACCCAAGTCTGCGTACGCAAGAGACACGCTTCCAACAAGAAGCGTACCCAAGTCTGCGTACGCTGCGCTAAAGAGCGCGTGCAGCTCAGTGGCGTAAGCTAAAAAGCTCTGCACACTGCTCACTGTCTTCTCCAAACCAGCAAGAACTCCATGGTTGAACCCAAAGCTTCAAAAGTTCATAACTTGGCCATCCGAACTCCAAATCCGGATTTCCAAAGTTCTAACTTGGGTGAAATTGAATTCTCTTCCACATAGAAACATCAAAACCCATAAAAATCTAACTTAAATAGATCAAAACCATGCAAATCCGAAAATAGAGAAAACTTAGATCTAGAACACTGGAGACTCCAAATCATAAAATGCCAAGTTCTAATGTTGATCACCATGTCCTAATCTAGCGAATGGACAAAATAAAATAGGGTTCTCATATGGTGGCAAGGTGCACTTGCCTATGGGTGTAGAGAGTTGTGTGGAGGAAGAAGAAGAAGAAGAAGAAATTAATGGAGGAAGTAATGAAGAGAGAGAGTGTTGGTGAAGTTTTAATGAGGGTGGGATGTGGTGTATCGAGGGTGGAGCATAGGCTAAGGTGTTCCAATATACATTAAACCAAACCAAACCAACCCAAACCAATTAAAACCGGGCCATGTCAAAACCCAAAATACGAGAAACACTAAAATTCCACAAGTTGAGAAAAATAAAAATACATGCCAAAAATCCAGATACGAGTATAAATACGAAATACGGGAAAATGTGGGTGACAGATGTTATCCCTCTACGGGTGCATCGGGTATTTCATGTTCATGTACTTTATCATGTGCATCAGGTACTCCTTGTACTCGTACTAGTTCATTTTTTTACATGTTCTCATGTGCTTCATGTGCTTCATGTGCTTTCATGTGCTTATCATGTGCCTCATGTACTACTCATTACATGAGTTCACGTATCTTAGCTGTATTCATGTGCTTATGACATAACTTGAACGGATCCTTGTGTATTGATTGGGGCGGGGTGAGTAGAATTGGTTATGTGATCACTATCTCCAGTAGCTGTATTTATGTGCCTCCTTATTTGTATTCATGTGCCCCCAAGCCGTTTACATAACCATTGTGCTCTAAATCACGTAGCCACTTACAGTCTCTACTATCATGTATTTACTTTCAGTTATAAAATATCCCCTGTTTACTCGTACTTCCTATTCAGTACTTCCTATATTTTACTCTATTGCATGATTTATACTCTTAACCAGCTATGAATTGTTTTAGAGATATGTGCTCGTTTTCGTCCTGACTGGACCTGTTGATAAATTTTACAGATAGCTTGGAGGTTGTCTGCTAGCCTAGAGGAGACACATTAGAGGTTGTTTAGATAGTTATTTCAATTGTCTGGAGTTGTATTTACTTTATGGATTGTTGTATCTGAGTTTGGAGATTTGAGATGT
Source organism: Iris pallida (assembly GCA_029216955.1). Classification (NCBI taxonomy): domain Eukaryota; kingdom Viridiplantae; phylum Streptophyta; class Magnoliopsida; order Asparagales; family Iridaceae; genus Iris; species Iris pallida. The sequence continues at coordinate 31,691 of JANAVB010026463.1, forward strand.
ATTTCTGGATTTGTGTATCTTAGACACTTAGATTTCTCTCTGTTGTACCTCTTTTGGATTTTATGTTTTATCTATCCTTATCATGCTCTACCTTAGATGTGATTGAGTCTGTACCTGCTATGTTACCCCTATTCGGGGAGTATAAACTGTTTAGCCTTATACTGTTAGATGCATGAGACCTAGGACAGCGTTCTACCGCCGACACTGCGGCGTAGGCTGGACGTACCCACTTCTCGTGCCCTAACTCTAGGGTGCGGGTCGTGACACTTTGCATACCAGCCTTTGGATAAATCCAACGGTTGAGATGTAGTTGAAAAAAACCAGCCAGCTGAAATAGCAATATCTCCTCCCTCTCTCTCTCTCCGCCACGTCACCTTTGCGCGAGTACTAAGCTTATGCAAGGCGAGTCATACAACATTTTTGTTTGAAATGGTTGTTAGTGGATATGCTATTAACTAAAATCAACTTCAACAAAATTATGCAAGTCCTCAATCTTATTCGCAGCTTGGCACATTAAAAAATTAAAGCAAGGATGGAGCTAGGTGTAGGCAAGGGTGGGCAGTTGACCATCCTACAATATTGGAAAAATACCCTACTTATATGCTAATTGAATATTTTAGTCCCCACTAAATCAAGATTTTTCTCATCTATAAATAGAATACATATTTCCCTTGCTAGTGAACAAATCATACCATAATTGTCAATATTTAGCATAAAGTACAGAAAGAAACCACGAAAATTTTGACATTTTCTCCACTTTTGAAGGATAGTTAATTAGGTATGCATGTTATATTAATCTTGCAAATCTTGTCAAGTAATAGAAAGAAAAAGTCTACAGAGAAAAAGAAGAAGAAGCTAATTATATAACTATAAGAAGCATGAAAAAACGAGGTACATACTAATTCTTACAGTTCTAATTTCTTCCAATCTACTTTTAAGCGTTATGTTTGTTAGTCCCGGGGCTTGATCAAAGATGGAAAAACAGATGCAATCAAGATCTGAGATGTCACACAAAAACTTTGCAGTGATCAAACTCAAGATCTACGATGGTACAATAAATCAAATAGCCAAATTACAATCTGAAGAAGGGAAAAAGAGAAGAGAAGATCTCTCGTTCTTCCTTGTAAACGTGTTGCAATTGGGACAGAACGAGTTACAATAAAACTAGAGAGAGATGAGAAGAAGAACAATGCTGGGGTGTCAAAACACCGTTGCTCAAAGCAAGATTCGCCCCACATGATCTGCTTCCAGGAACCAGCAAGTTGAAGAACTTGTGGAACGCTCGAAGTCACCTCTGTTCAGACTCCTCGAATGGACTTACAATGGCGGCAGCAACTCTCTCTCTCTTTCTCCTTTTCTTACTTGTAATTTTTGTAGTACTCACAAAGGAGGCCAGAAGAGAGTATTTATAGAGAGAGGGTGAAAACGCTAGCCGCCTCTTCAGTTATGGAAAGATTGAATCAAATCCCAAAAGATAGAAACGAGATTTAATTCAAATCCCACGAAATTAATTCAAATCCCACAAAGATAGGATCTGAATTAATTCAAATCCCACAAAGATAGGATCTGATTTAATCGCATTGATTCAGCCTTTCTATAACTGATTTGTAATCTGCACAGTCAGCGAATCCCTTCATGCGGCAGCAGCAGCAGCCTGGCCGCATGAGCCTAATGGCCGCATGGACCGCATGAGCCGCATGGACCGCATGAGCCGTATGGACCGCATGAGCCGCATGGATCGCATGTGTCGCATGAGCCGCATGGACCGCATGTGCCGTATGAGCCGCATGTGTCGCATGTGCCGCATGAGCCGCATGGCCGCATGTGCCGCATGGCCGCATGTGCCACATGGCCGCATGGCCGCATGAGGCCACATATGAGCCGCATGCCGCATAAGACCGCATGGCCGCATATGAGCCGCATAAAGACCGCATGACTGCTGACGTGCTAAGTGCAAAGTGCGCCAACAAAATACCACATTACGCCTCATGAGCCCATGAGCCCGAGTCCGAGTCGGAGTCCGAGTCCGAGTCGCTAAGCCCTTTGGGGCTTAGCTCCAAATGGAATTAATCCAAGAGAATGACAAAAGCATTAATACTTAATCCATGGAGCCTTATTCTTACCTCCTTGTAAAATCACCCACATGGTTCCCTCCTTAGGGTCACCACCCCATATGCATCTCTCAACAACACACCCAAGTATATATGTTGAGATAACTCATGGTGCATTTCCGATGTGGGACTAAAATTTACAAGGCATGTTGAGAGCAAGCTCTCTCCATGTAAAGAAAGCACCAACAATCCCCCACATATCACAACATATATATGTGTCCAGGGTTGAGCGTTCCCCACAGTAACTGTCCATTTTGCATTAGGATAGATGTCGCTGACGACTTGAATCTTCCCGCATGGGTTAAATAACAATGTGATACAAGAATGGACTACGCCTTGAATTCCGCACCACAATTGTAATTCTTCCCACTCACAAAGTGTAGTTACGTGTGCTTCTGGCTGCACATTAAAGGCTCTGTGCTAGCCTGGTTTCAGTGTATAATTTTGGGCGTCTACAAGTTTACCCTCAAGAGACGGCCTGATATCTCTTTCCATACACTATAGGTGAGTTCTTTATTAAAGAGATATGGCATGAAGCCTTGCGCTTCCTTGCGGTGCTACGTCGCTATGACATGGCCTGAAGCCGAGGCATTACCCCTACCTGGGAACCTCATCGTAGTGTCATACTACTGTAGCATGAGGTCACAAGCCTCTTTGTAGTGCCAAACTACCCAGCATGAAGCCTAAGGCTTCCTTGCGGTGTTACGCCGCAACGACATGGCTTGCAATGCCGAGGCTTTACCCCTAACTGGGTACCTCATCGTGGTGTTGTGCCACTGTAACATGGGGCCATCCTCCCCTTTGTAGTGCTGTCTACAACTCTTTAATTACGTCATACAACATTAGGCTACCTGCCTATTTGCGGTGCTACGCCGCTATGACTTGGCTTGCAAAGCCGAGGCATTACCCCTACCTGGGAACCTCATGGTGGAGTCATCCCACTGTAGCATGGAGTTTCACTCCTTGTAGTGCTGCTCCACCGTGCTTCCTGTAAAGCACACCAGATATTCACTCTGCCTGAGAACTCATTAAGGCGTTTAAGCCAACCTTCCACAGGATCTATTTTTTTTTGCAGAAAAAATACATAGTAGACAACAGTGGTTATGGGTCCGTATCCCTTCCATATTCCAGAGAACAAGTACCCACTGTTACCTGATAGTTTCCCAGTCAGTGATCCTCCTTTGAACCAAAAGCTAGATGTCTAGTAGATTTCTCTTTGAACTAATAGCATAAAACTTTATGGTAGGATTACAAAGACACACTATCAGAATGCCTTCAAGCCCATTTTACAAGCTGTGTTATCGACCAACTGGCGCTTGAGGCCCTTTGTGAACGGATCTGCCAGGTTCTCCTGACTCCGAACATCAACCACTGCAATTACACCTCTTTTGATAAGATCGTGTACTGCCCTGTCCTTCAATCGCACAGTCCTCTTCTTCCCGTTGAAGAGGTTATTTGATGCCACCGCCGCAGTCGCCTGGTTGTCACAGTATATCGGTATCACCGGTATCTGAGCCCCAACTACTGGAAGATCATACATGAGCTCCCGAAGCCATTCTGCTTCATCTGCTGCAGTTTCAAGTGCATAGAATTCAGACTCCATGGAGGAACGAGAGAGTATAGTCTGTTTCTTCGACTTCCACGATATAGCAGTTCCACCCAAGGAAAAGACATATCCACCTGTGGATCTCTCGCTTTCCACCTCTGAACACCAGCTAGCATCACTGAAACCTTCCACTACTGTCGGATACCCGTTGTAGTGCAGTACATATGTCTGAGTCTTCTTGAGATATCTCATCACTCGTTTCACAGCTTTCCAGTGCTCAACCCCTGGGTTGCTTGTGAACCGACTCAGCATTCCCACGGCGAAAGCTATGTCAGGCCTTGTGGCAGCAGTTGCGTACATCAAACTTTCGATAACGCTAGAATACTCCAACTGCCTGACGCTTTCTCTCGAATTTGGCTTCAGCTTCTGATCACACTTGTATGGCGTATCGATCCCTGGAAGATCCTTATACCCATAGCGTGTGAGCATCTTCTCAATGTAGTGAGATTGTGACAGCGCTACTCCAGTGTCTGTCCGGATGATCTTTATGCCCAATATGACATCTGCATCCCCCAAGTCCTTCATACTGAACTTGGTTGAGAGGAACTTCTTTGTCTCTGTGACACAGACAAACGATGACTCCTCTTCCATCATCGAACTTTGTGTAAACACATTTGTCCGTCTCGCTGACTCTGTAGCTGTTTGACCTAATAACTTTGTCAAACTTCTCATGCCACATCTTGGGAGCTTGCTTCAAACCATACAATGATTTTACCAACTTGCAGACTTTGTCTTCAAGACCTTTGACGATAAATCCATCTGGCTATTGTATGTAAATCTCTTCGGTCAGCTCCCCATTCAGGAATGCAGTCTTTACATCCATCTGATGTATCACCAACTTATGTATAGCTGCAAGAGCGATTAACATCCTGATGGTGGTCATCCGGGCTACTGGAGCGTACGTGTCAAAGTAGTCTATCCCCTGTTTCCGAGAAAAACCCTTGGCTACCAGCCTGGCCTTGAACTTGTCAATAGTTCCATCTGCCTTCATCTTCTTCTTGAAGATCCATTTACATCCGATGGGCTTTTCTCCTTCAGGTAGATCTACCAACACCCATGTGTTATTGGAGGTGATAGAGTCAAACTCGTCATTCACTGCCTCCTTCCAGAAGATAGCATCTCTGGTCTTCATCGCCTCATCATAGGTAAGCGGATCTGCTTCCACATGATAGGTGACAAAGTCATCTCCGAAGTCTTTTGGTCTCCTCGCTCGCTTAGCTGGCGGCTCTGCGAGTTCTGGTACAAGAGTTGTTTCATCAACAACAGCTTCTTCTTGGACTACTGGCTCATATGAGATTTCAGTCTCATTTGCATCTACATCATTTTCCGGAATGTCTGAAAGAACAATGTTTTTGTCTTTTGTAAACTTGTCCTCAAAGTATTCAGCATCACGAGATTCGATGATATGATTAGACTCAATATCAAGAAATCTTCGAGCATCACTCTTCTCGGTATACCCCAAGAAGATCGCCTTCGTAGTCCTTGTCCCTAGCTTCTGAATCTTCAGATCTGGGAGTTTTACATACGCCAGACACCCCCACACTCGAATGACATTCAAGTTTGGTCTGACTTTGAACCAGAGTTCATGAGGAGTTACGTCCGAAGTTGCATGTTGCACTCTATTTAGAATAAAAGTGGCCGTCAATGCAGCTTCTCCCCAGTAGCATTTAGGAAGACCCGCGGTTAGCAGCATAGAGTTCATCATTTTTGTCAACGTTTTGTTCTTCCTCTCCGCTACTCCGTTGGATTGAGGAAAATATGGAGCAGTAGTCTCGCATATGATTCCATGTTCTTTGCAGAAAGATGCGAATTCATGAGACCTGTACTCCCCACCTCGATCACTTCTTAACCTCTTGAGTTGTTGTCCAGTCTGCCGTTCAGCTTCGGCCCTGAACTCTCTGAACTTCTCGAAGGCTTCGTCTTTAGACTTGAGCAAGTAGATGAACGCGTATTTTGAGAAGTCGTCGATGAAGGTTATGAAATACTTCATTCCGGCCTTCGTGGAGAAATGTTTGAAGTCTCAGATATCGGAGTGCACCAACTCCAGAAGATCTGTACTTCGATTGACCCGATGAAAGGGTTTCCTTGTGATCTTCGTCTGAGCACACACCTCACACTTCTCCACCTTACCCCCATATTTGGAGATAAGTCCTAAACTAGACATTTTGTTAATTCTCTTACAATGAACATGTCCTAGTCTATTATGCCACAACTCAAGAGAATAATCAGAAAATGCAACTGCATTAATATCTTCAAACTGGTTGACAAGCTGAATTTTAAACATTCCTTCGGTTTGATAAGCCTTCCCGAAGTATGTTTCTTTCTTGGACATCACCATCTGACCAGCATTGATGTCCATCCTCAAGCCTGCGTTACAGAGCAGGCTCCCAGAGATCAGGTTCTTGGCGATCGTCGGAACATGCTTCACACCTTAAAGCGTCAGAGTATTCCCAGAAGTGAGTTTCAGTTCCACGGTCCCGATCCCCAGAACTTCAGCTTGGGCCTGGTTCGCCATGACAACCTTCTCAGAAATCGGCTGGTACGTGACGAACCATTCCTTGCCTGAACAGACATGGCAAGTCGCTCCAGTGTCTATCCACCAGTCAGAGTCAACCCCCACAGTTGTGACCTGTCCGATCATAGCAACAATGTTAGAAACCAATGAAACCTTGTTAGGCTCACCTTTCTCTGATTGTTTAGGCTTAGATCTGCATTCACTCTTGTAGTAGCCTTTCTTGCCACAATTGTAACAAGTCACGTGGGACTTGGTCTTCTGTTGCTTGAAAGAAGGACCCTTCACTTTTAGATTAGTGAAGTCCTTCTTCTTGGGATGAGAAGCCGCTTGCTTCCCCTTGGGATCTCTCATCTGCACAAGATTGGCTTTAGCCAACTGTTTGGACAGAGTGTCCACCTTCTGTTGGAAACGCATCTCGTCCTCAACATGGATCTCTTGAAGTAGATCTCCCAAGCTAATGTCTAGCTTCTTTCTGTGCATCCTTGCATAGAAGGTACTCCATCCAGCAGGAAGTTTTGAGACGATCCCTCCGACGACAAACTTGTCGGGAAGGGGCATCTCTTCGTCTTCCAGTTTCTGATGCAGCTTCAGAAATTCCTTCACCTGTGGCAGCATGGACTTTTCGTCCTCAAAGAGCAATTTGTGATATTTTTCAACCACAAATATTTTGCTCATGTTCTTGTCTTCTTCATACAGATTTTCCACAGACTCCCATATGTCTCTGGCAAGTTCCTTCTTTGAGTAGGATTCTGCCAGGGAGTCCTCCATAGCATTCAGGATGAGAAGCCTGCAGATGCTATTTTTCCTTCTCCACTTGGCTTGGAGTTTGGTAGCCGCGTTGATAGCGGCAGTAGATCCAGTGTCTGGAACAGAGGGTTCTTCCTCCAACAGAACATGATCAACGTCTTTTAGTTGAAGAGTTAGGTACACCTTTCTCTTCCAGACTTGATAGTGCTCTCCATCGAACTTTTCCAACTTGCAGAAGTCCGACTGGAGGAGCGAAGCATTAATGTTTTCCATCTACACGGATCTTGCTTTGAGATTGTTAGTCCCGGGACTTGATCAAAGATGGAAAAACAGATGCAATCGAGATCTGAGATGTCACACAAAAACTTTACAGTGATCAAACTCAAGATCTACGATGGTACAATAAATCAAATAGCCAAATTACAATCTGAAGGAGGGAAAAAGAGAAGAGAAGATCTCTCGTTCTTCCTTGCAAACGTGTTGCAATTGGGACAGAACGAGTTACAATAAAACTAGAAAGAGATGAGAAGAAGAACAATGCTGGGGTGTCAAAACACCGTTGCTCAAAGCAAGATTCGTCCCACACGATCTGCTTCCAGGAACCAGCAAGTTGAAGAACTTGTGGAACGCTCGAAGTCACCTCTGTTCAGACTCCTCGGATGGACTTGCAATGGCGGCAGCAACTCTCTCTCTCCATTTCTCCTTTTCTTACTTGTAATTTTCGTAGTACTCACAAAGGAGGCCAGAAGAGAGTATTTATAGAGAGAGGGTGGAAACCCTAGCCGCCTCTTCAGTTATGGAAAGATTGAATCAAATCCCAAAAGATAGCAACGAGATTTAATTCAAATCCCACGAAATTAATTCAAATTCCACAAAGATAGGATCTGAATTAATTCAAATCCCACAAAGATAGGATCATGCGGCTCATGTGCCGCATGGCCGCATGAGGCTGACGTGCTAAGTGCAAAGTGCGCCAACAAAACGCCACATGAGCCCATGAGCCCGAGTCCGAGTCCGAGTCGCTAAGCCCTTTGGGGCTTAGCTCCAAATGGAATTAATCCAAGAGAATGACAAAAGCATTAATGCTTAATCCTTGGAGCATTATTCTTACCTCCTTGTAAAATCACCCACATGGTTTCCTCCTTAGGGTCACCACCCCATGTGCATCTCTCAACAACACACCCAAGTATATATGTTGAGATAACTCATGGTGCATTTCCGATGTGGGACTAAAATTTACAAGGCATGTTGAGAGCAAGCTCTCTCCATGTAAAGAAAGCACCAACAATGTTAGTTTTTTTTTTTCCTTATTTTATACTAGTAATTTAAATTTGTTCAGGAACAAAAATTTTCATTCTTTATAGTAGAAGCTAGAAAAGACACTTTGGAAGTTCGTCTCCATTTGTGTTTGCATGAAAACCCTGTAGATAAGTATATAATGATGCAACAATTTAAGAGAGGAATTATGAAAAAAGTTACTATAAAAGATGGATGAACTTGTGTCGTTTTCTAAGGAAAATCAAATTCTTTGTTTTAGTTTTGTTTCAGTTTTGCTTTAATGTGGAACTCTATCTCCTCAAGTTAGATGCGAATTTCTTATACATGTTTTCTCCAATATCTTGAATTTTTGTTATACGAGCTAAAACTTTTCTCCCACCCTGAACTAAAATCCTGACTCCGTCAGAAGCCTATAATACCTCGTGCAGACGCTAAAATCAGATCTGAATTAATATACGTCAACCCTTGTCACAATTCAAAAAGTATGGTAGTACAATAATTATGGTGGGCAATTCATACTTAACTAGCTCAGCAAATAGCTTAATGCCGAAGGAAAATCTGACCATCCTTTAAGAAATATGACGGTATGAGCTACTCTTCCACAGTCACCATCTTAATTCTGTTCTCCATCGGTACAGATACAGTTGGACAACTACAACTAATCTGCTAAAGACAAAAACAGATGAGCAGAAATCCCAAACTTATTCAAGGTCTAAGGAAACCGATGGCTACAGAATACTTGCTACACAACTGAAAATGACTAAAAGTACATTCTTCAGTTTGACAAACATGACAATCCAAACTCTTTGTTGCTTGAGTTTCATGAAGACTAATTTTCATTATCTAATTGTTTCTTTATGTGTGTTAACGGAAACTAGAGTCTATTTCGTAAGTGACTGAACTTCTCTTGTTCATCTGAAATGATATATATCTTTCTTTACCAACTCGTTGATAGTTGATTATAATGGCTTAACTAATATCGGATATATAGTAACATAGAACGTTTCATGCCAGTTCCCAACTCGTTGAAAGTTGATTATGATGGCTTAACTAATATCGGATACATAGTAACATAGCAGCAGCTGAGCAAACTTGTACGAGTTCAAGAAAACGTGACTAAAAAATTGTATGTGTATTATATTTTAGTGGCGGTTGTTAATATGTTTGTCGACAAGGAGCACGGCTATCTCGTTGCTCTATAAATATGATAGTTTCGTGCAGTATCAGCAAATTCAACTCTAATTCTCCCATCTCTCTCTCTCTCTCTCTCTCTCTCTCTCTCTCTTAGTTTCTTTTCCTTGACATGGCAGGCTTCGTTTTCATGCTAATGTGTGCTATCATTCTCATTGGATGTGGTGCTCATGCTAGAGTTGTGGAGCATACATTCAATGTAATATATTTTTCTATGTTTGGTCCCATTTAATTCTTCTTATATATTACTATGTCATATGTTAGTTTTGAAAGTTCTCATGATGGCTAGTACTAGTATTAGTTTGCATGCATATATAGTTACTTTAATGATTTGCTCAGTATATATATAGTTTGCATGCATGTGAGTCGGGCCGACCTGGTCCAGAACAGCTAGCTAGGACGATCGTCCAGGACCCACGGATCATGAGGACGCAAAAAATTTATTATAAACATAAATATGTTAATAATTTTGTGTCTAACCGAACTAATATGTACCATGGGCCCTCCTTAACATAAAGTTACTCTAGTGTAGTGGTTAGTTTATTAGACATTTATACTAAAGGTCCTTGGTTTAATTCTCGGTAGTGACTTTTATTTTTAGTTTTTATTTATTATTACTTTTTATATTATGTATGGGACATATTTTGAAAGTTTGTCCCGGGCCCCCATGAGCACAGGGCCAGCCACCTTCTAAAGGATGTCGATGTTAGAATTTCTTCAAGATTCTTAGTTTTAAATCTGCAACAAAATAAAAATAATTAGATGTTACCGGTCCCCGGGGAAGTCGCACACGTATAGCACTGCCCTAAAAGTTAATTCGGGTCTATGTACAAACTTTGTCCGATTGCTCCTAGTGGTAAAATCTCCGCTCCACCAGAATCTCCTTGTCGCACACGACATAGAGAGAGTGACCCTCGACTTACCGCTGCCCTGAGCAACAAACTTAATGACGCAAAGCTTGGAGAAGACGATATTTTTGAAGAGAATTTTCGTAAGAGATTTTGGTATCTCGAAGAGGAGAAAAAGGACGAAATATATAGAAGCAGAATAGTGCTTCTCCAACGGACAGAAATAAAGTCCAATAATGAACAATCAATTCAGACGTTTTCAAACGTAATGAAAAAACGTGATACATTGTATCTGGACAGAAGTTAATGGGCTAGACGTTATGAAAATTTATTGATTACAAATGGTTAAAAAATTAATGAGGAGCAAAAAGTTTTTTAGGGTCTCAGCCCGAACCCGAAGAGGAAATCGAATTGGCATTCGGCGCCCGCAGATGTGGGCACGTACCCGCACCCGTTACGCGCGTCAAACCGAACCGAATCGAGCCGTGCGGGGCGGCGACAGCGCACGCGTTTGGCCCATAGGCGTCTCACATAACACTTTAATGATGCAAAAGAGGACAAGGCAATATATACTATACAATGCCTCTTTGTCTAGCCGATGTGGGACTAATAGTATATGAACTTGAGCTTTTGCTCAAAATAATGCACATGCAGCCAACAATCCCCCCAAAAGGTCAAGTTCCAAGATAATAGAAAGAAAATGAGGTCAGAATAATAGAATTTTTGGACAGTTGTATACTATACATAAATGAGATAGACTACAGTCTTGAATCTCACGTAGTGACTATTGTCTTTATCTGAAGAAGAGCTTGATGGACTACACCTTGAGTCAGTCTTTTTGAACCAGATTTAGAAAATAGCACACATAGTACGCTAGAGGTATTTGGGTCTATCGGGTGGCACGTTTGATTGGCCATGCGCACTTTTACACATTCATGAGAGTTGTCTAGGATCACCCTGTCCTATAGTCACGGCTTTCATGACCTCTCATATAGGTAAGTCCTCAAGGGTTGGTGATAGGAATCAACCCTGCTTATCATGCTTGGACTTATTAAGAGTTAAAACTCACCCTATCCATATCACACAAGGAACACTGTCACCTTAGGGATGGGGTATCAATGTACACATGTACTGCCTCTTAGACTTTTATTTTAAGAGAATTTAATCTCAAGGTCAGTGTTCCATAATAGTCACCTAGTCCAGCTTGTTCCTACCCATTGAACCGGCTTCTTGGGATCTCCATTCAGACTCGGTTGGGTTGCCACTGCTGGTGACTAAACTATGGGCTTAATCCTATCTCCTCGATGATTCTAGGATCAATTTTCTAGACAGATCCTTCGTCAAGTGGTCTGCAAGGTTCTTTTCTGACTTTATATAGTCAAGAACCACATATTTGCCTAATAGGCTCTTTATTGACTTGAAGCAGCTGTAGGTGCATGTTCATCTTAGCATTCACAGAATCATGCTTTAGTAGTTCTATAACATATTTTTTATCACAGTTTATAGAAATTGCAGGAACAGGATGAACAAAAATAGGTATATACATAATAAGATTTCTAAGCCATTCGACTTCTTTACAGGTAGTGTCCAAAGCTATCATTTCAGAGTCCAATGTACTTCTGGCTATGATAGTTTGTTTACATGATCCCAGGTGATTGCAGCTCCTGCTAGGGTAAAAACATATCCATGGTGGATTTTACATCATGTGAATCAGTTACGTACCCAATTTGTATCTGAGTAACCTTCTATGATATCAGGGTGTCTAGAATAATAAAGTTTATAATCTAGAGTTCCCTTAAGATATCTAAATATTATGTCCAATGTAGTCCAGTGTGACTGGTTTGGGTTACTAGATATCTACTTAGTCTTCCAATAGCAAATGCAATATCAGGTCTGTTCCTATTTGTTATGTACATATGAGACCTTATCATTTGTGAATATCTATGTTGTTCTATAGGTGATCCTTCATTCTTTTTTAAAACAACATTACTGTCATAAGGAGTAAGGACATATTTTTTGTCAAAATAATCAAACTTTTTTAGCATTTTCTCAATTGAATGTGCTAAGGATAGAGTATAGCCTTCTTTGCATTTGGACACTTGCATTCCTATGATCATATTTGCTTCACCTAGGTCTTTCATATCAAACTGGCTAGATAAATAATTTTTAGTATTATTTATCAATTCTAGTGAAGATCCTAGAATAAGAATATCATCAACATATAAGCATAAGATGACACAACCTTTATTTGTATTTTTAGAATACAAATATTTTTTATATTCATTTGGCATAAAGCTAAATTCTATAACGACTTTGTCAAATTTGTTGTGCCATTGCTTGGGAGCTTGCTTTAGGCCATAAAGTGATTTTAATAATCTACAAACCTTCTTTTCTCGACTTTTGGTAATAAAATCTTCAGGTTGCTCCATATATATTTCTTCCTCTAAATCTCTATTTAGAAATGTTATTTTTGCATCCATTTGATGGATCAGCATATCATGAATAGAAGCTAAGGCTAGAAGGGTTCTAATAGAAGTTATCTTAGTAACAGGAGAGTATGTATCAAAATAATCTAATCCCTTTTTCTGGGTGAAATTTTGGGCTACTAATCTAGCCTTGTATTTCTCTGTGGTACCATCGGCTCTAAGTTTCTTTTTAAAGATACACTTACAACCTATGGGTTTACTACCGGAAGGTAGGTCTACTAAAAACTAAATATTTTTCTCCATAATGGAGTTGTACTCATTGTTAATAGCTTCTTTCCAGAAAGGGGCATCAGGAGAAGATATGGCTTCTTCATAAGTTGAGGGATCACACTCTATCAAAAATGTGAAAAATCCTTCTCCTAAATTCTTTTCGATCCTTTCTCTTTTATTCCTTCTGGGTTCTATATTTTGTTTTGGTTGAGAACTTGATATTTGAACATGAGAACTAGTAGATAGAGTAAGAGAAGGGTTGGAGGAAGTTGAAGAGGTTCTATCATTAAAGAAAAATACATTCTCAAAGTAAAATGTATCTCTAGCTTCTATAATTGTGTTATTAGAGATTTCATTTACTTCAGTGGGTTACACGAAATCTATTGGCATTACTATCTAGGACATATCGTATGAACACAACATCTATATCTTAGGTCCAATCTTCCTCTTTTTGGGTTCAGAAATTCCTACCTTAGCTAGACATCCCCAAACTTTTAGGTAATTAATCCTAGGGGTTCGGTCTTTCCATAATTCATATGGTGTCTTATCATTAGTCTTACTGGATATCCTATTAAGAATATAATAGGCTAACAATAAGACTTCTTCCCAAAGATTATCAGGGGCACCGGAACTGAGAAGCATTACATTTTTCATGTTTAGCAGAGTACGATTCTTTCTTTTAACAACTCCATTGGACTGTGGTGAATAAGAAACATTTACCTTATAAATTATTCAATGTTCTTCACAGAAATTGGTCATATCATTTGAGGTATACTCTCCACCACGATCTGATCTAAGGATTTTAATCCTTCTATCTAACTGGTTCTCAGCTTCAGACTTATAGACCTTGAATCTGTCTAGAACTTCATCTTTGGTCTTAGAAAGTATGTGTAGCAATACTTTGAATGATTATCTATAAAAGTGACAAAGTATTTCCTACCGCCTCGGGTCAAAACCCTATTGGAATCACAAATGTCACTATGAACAAGTTATAGGAGTTCGAAATCCCTATGGACAGATTTGAAAGATAATCTAGTGTGTTTGGCTTGAACACAAATCTCACATTTGTGTTCATCATCTATAGAAGTCTTAGGTATAAGATCTAAGTTCATCATCCTTTTAATAGATCCTAAGTTCACATGACCTACTCTGTCATGCCAAACATTGGAGGATTCAATATTTGCAACAACAAAAGAAGAATTTGAAGTTTTATTCATAGTACTTAAAATAAAAAGATCGTCCTTTACAAATCATTTTCCTATAAATAAGTTATTCTTGAAAAAAACTACTTTATTAGCCTCCATTACAATTTTGTACCCTGAGGCTACAAGTAGAGATCCACTAACAAGATTTTTCCTAACTGACGGCACATGAAGTACATCATAGAGAGGTAGAATTTTTTTCTGATGTCATCTTCAGGTCTATTCTTTCTCTTCCTACAATCTGTGTCGTTGAGCCATCTCCTAGGGTCACACCTCCTTCACATGATTCCTGATAGTTTGAAAAACTAGAGCGATCAAAAGAAACATGAACATTTGCTCCAGAATCCAACCACCAATCATCAGAATGGTAAGAAATGTTTACTATAGGTTGATAACTTACATGCCTGAATGAGCTAGAAGACCCATTCAAAATCATGTTAGCCTCTGGCTTGTTTGAGTCTTTCCCTTTGAATAAGGTTTCCTTGGTGATTAGGCTTGGATTTGCCATAGACTTCTATAGGGTTTACCTTAGCTTTGGAATCAGATCTAGCTATGGACTTTAACCTAATATGTTTTCCTGTTCTAAGTCACTTTAGAACTTAAGAATAGGTTTTTTAAGTCTGCAGAAATTATTTACTCAGGATGAATATTCTTGTAGGATAATAGTTTGAATGATCTTGATAATTAACCTTTAAAAACTTTAGTCTTTTCAAGTTTTGATAAGGTTAGGTTAGCTGTAGGGGCCGGATTCCAGCAAGCGGAGGTTCACTAGGAACAGTTAAGTACCGGTCGCTTAGACGATTTATGTCTTGTTAACAGAAGGGCCCTTTCGGCTTGTACCCAAACAAATCTCTACTTTTAAAAACTTTAGGATTTATAGGGATTTGCAAAATCAATAACTATTTCCTTTTCCTAACTTAAGGTTTTGAATAATCCAAGATAAATGATATTGTCACAAGTGTGTTGACACAATGTTACTTGTGAGAGTTGACCAATTTTTAAAAACACAAGTGATTATATCAATTTGGTCCTATGAAGTAACAAATATTATTTAACCAAACGTAATAAGTTTGCTACTAGTATGACAATACTTGACAAGTAGTAAACAATATATTTAATAATATCTAACCAAGATTTGTTGAACAATATGCTGCTTAAATGTGGACAATTATGTAAAAGAAAATTGTCCAGTATTAATTTAATGAATACTTATTAAGCAATAATATGTGACAACAAACTTTGCTAAGAAAATTTGTTGAGAAGAAATTGCTAAATAATGTTTGCTACAGTATACAAAATTATTTTTAAAATAAGTTTGGTAAACAAATTAGAATCTTGTTGACAAGTATAAGCAATTTTCTAGCAATAAGTATATAGCAGCAACTCTTACAAAATTGTTAACAGATTCGCAACATATATATTTGTTAAATAAATTTGCAAGTGTAGGCGATTATTAAGAAAATCGTTAGGTAGCAAATCTTTTTATATCGGAGATAAATAGGACAACAATCAATTCTTTGTTTGAATGCCTATTAGAGATAAATATGTTGTTTAGAACAGCACAAAAATATTTCTAACAGTAAGAAATATTTGCTACAGTGTAGACATTTGCTACCAAATGGTTCCAACATGTTAACAAATGGTTCCAACGAATAGTTATATATATATGATGTCCACTGCTAGAAATATCAACAAGTTTAACAAGAATCCAATTTTTGGTAAGAAGATTAACTTTGGTATGATGTCAACTTTAATTGCTTGTTAACAGTACATTTCACTTTTGTTAAGGTTAACTATTGGTAAGCAAACGGACAAACAGAGTCCAAATTTAACAATCAGAAACTTTATTAAGGTTAAGAAATATTGTTAAGAACAGAAACAACTAAGGTGCTGATTTGTTCTCAAACAGAAGCTACAATGTCAGCTAACAAGTACAGTGAATAGTTATATTTAATTTGTTCACAAATATTGTTAACAAACAGAAGCTACAATGTCGGCTAACAACTACAATGGATAATACTGTGTAAATGAACAAGAAGCAAATATATGAAAGTTGAAGGCAGCAATCAAATATTGTTGTAACAAAGGAAAGATTATTTAGAAAATAATTAACTCTTAGATTGTTAGAATTTTTTCAAGATTCTTAGTTTTAAATCTGCAACAAAATAAAAATAATTAGAAGCTACTGGCCTCCGGAAAAGTCGCGCATGTCGCACTTCCCTAAGAATTAATTCGAATCTATGTGCAGACTTTGTCCGAATGCTCCTAGTGGTAAAATCTCCGCTCCACCGGAATCTCCTTGCCGCACACGACGTAGAAAGAGTGACTCTCAACTTAGCTCTGCCCAGAGCAATAAACGAAGAACGCAAAGCTTGGAGGAGATGATATTTTTGAAGAGAATTTCCGTAAAAGATTTCGGTATCTCGAAGAGGAGAAAAAAGACGGAATATATAGAAGCAGAATAGTGCTTCTCCAACGGATAGAAATAAAGTCCAATAATGGACAATCAATTCGGATGTTTTCAAACATAATGAAAAAACGTGATATATTGTATCTGGACAGAAGTTAATGGGCTGGACGTTGTGAAAATTTATTGATTACAAATGGTTAAAAAATCAATGAGGAGAAAAAAAAATTTTAGGGTCTTAGTCCGAACCTGAAGAGAAAATTGAATCGTCATTCGGCACCCGCAGATATGGACACGTACCCGCACCAGTTACCCGTGCTGAACAGAACCGAACCGCAACACTTTAATGATGCAAAAGAGGACAAGGCAATATATACTATACAATACCTCTTTGTCTAGCCGATGTGGGACTAATAGTATATGAACTTGAGCTTTTGCTCAAAACAATGCACATGCAGCCAACAGTCGATACAAATGGTCATCTGTGGGACATTACGAGCATCTCCAACCCTATTGTGACTTTGGAAAAAAGTTAATGCCACATAGGAATGACAAAATTTTATTCAAAAGTTCTTCTCTAATGCAATTGTCAAGTCAATTGTGAAGCTTATGTGGCAAAAATTAAAGAAGACATTGTGAGAGCATCTCCAACCCTATTGTCTAATTTTGTGTTGTGAATCTTAGGTGGCATAGGACACAAGACAATGTCTTGTATAGGTGGCAAGATTATACTTACAAATGACAATGAGTTTAAAAAGCCATCTCCAATGCAAAAGTATTGAGAAGACAATACAAAGTAATTTTTTACAGCTTCCAAGACAACTTTTACTCTTCTACTTCTTTTTATAAACATTTTTATTCACAAATGATGATGTGTACATAAAGACATTGTGAAGTGCATTGTCTAGATCTAGACAACCAACTTCACATTGTCTTTGCCATGTCATTGCCATGTCAACTCTACACTTGATTTCACATTTGCATTGGAGAAGTACTTTTGGAAAAAATGGTTGTCATTCCTATGTGGCAACAATTTTTTTCAAACTCACAATAGGGTTGGAGATGCTCTGAAGTTGAATGTCTTGTTCTAGACAATGCACTTGACAATGTCTTCTCTTCCATGTCATCAATTATGAATAAAAAATATTAGAAAAAAGAAAGAAGATGAGTAGTTGTCTTAAAAGTTGCCTTGGAAGTTGGAAAAAATACGTTTTATTGTCTTCTCAATACTTTTGCATTGGAGAGTTTTTCTATCTCATTGTCTTTTTAGATATAATTTTGCCACATAAATAAGACACTGTCTTGTGGCTCATGCCATATAGAAGCCACCTAAGACTCACAACACTTAACAAGACAATGGGGTTGGAGATGCACTAATCTAAAAAATACAAGAGTGGGTTGGGCACTACAACTAACCCTATCTTGAAATGTTGAAAAGAAAATAAAGACTTGGGAGCCTAAAGTGACAATAAAGTAAACAAAAATAATATGTGGCCCGCGTAGGGGTGGTCGTGCGTGTGCCCATGCGGACATGTCACACCCCCCCGAACCACACCGGACCCATTCCAAAAATTTTGTAACCCTCCTCTGATGTGGACCATGAGTCAGGATATCCTAAAGTAAATCATTGCTCTCAGTTGACTGTCTCACTCACTTCTACCACCGGAGACCACATGTAGAAATCGATTAAGTATTCCAATTAAGCAAGGAATCCATGATATCAGCATGTATTTGTACTTGTAGGGGGTACTGATTCATGAAGTGAACCACACTAGCTAGTGACAACAAACATATGGCATCAGTGAGTTTAATATATATAATATCCTTTACGTGCTTGTATAGGTGGGGAACCTGAAAGTGCGAAAGCTGTGCCATAGTAGAGTTATCACTGCAGTGAACAAGAAGCTCCCTGGACCAACCATCAAAGCTCATGAAGGCGATACCGTTGTTGTCCATGTCGTCAACGACTCTCCCCACAACATCACAATTCACTGGTATTGAAATCTTCTCCTAAGTAAATAATTAGCAACTTTATATTTGTACGTATTGATCATAATTAATTAATTAATTATATGACATGTTTGGTTACGTACTGCAGGCATGGGATATTTCAGCAACTGACTGCTTGGGCCGACGGACCAAATTTCATAACCCAATGTCCGATAGTCCCAGGCAACAGCTACACTTACAGGTTCAACATCACAGGTCAAGAGGGCACCCTATGGTGGCACGCACACGCTTCGTTTCTCCGAGCAACAGTCTATGGTGCCATCATTATCCGACCGAGAGCCGGCACCAAAGCCTATCCCTTCCCCAAACCCCACAAGGAATTCCCCATCATACTCGGTATGATAACACATCGATTGATTGTCTCGAACACTTTTTTATGTCCCTAAGTTGATGCACGACGAGCTTCTTAACCTTTGTGTACGTGCAGGCGAGTGGTGGAACGCGGACGTTGTGGAAGTGGAAAATGAGGCCCTTCAGTCCGGTGGTCTGCCAAATAACTCCGATGCATTTACGATCAATGGAAGGCCTGGTGATCTCATCCGCTGTTCTAACAAACGTTAGTAACATGAGCTAGCCAGCTATGAACTAATATGACCCCTTTCGTTTAGTATCTACAAAATTATTGCCGATCGATACTCCAGAATTAGTGAAGGGGTCGTGTCAGACACTCACAATTTCAACACGACATGCACGAACGAAAATATTATGCACACCAAGATCAAACACTGTGCGTCACCGTGTCTGTCTTTTGTCGTATCCGTGAACTGTAGTAGATTTGTAAACGAAAACCAATGGCTAAAATTATGCTTTGCTTTGTGATGCAGACACCTACAAGATTGAAGTGGTCGAGGGAGAGACGTACTTGCTTCGGATCGTCAATGCTGCACTCAATAACCAGCTCTTCTTCAAGGTTGCTGGCCACACCCTAAATGTTGTCGCCGTCGATGCTAGCTACACCGCACCATACACTACCGACATCGTGGTCATCGCCCCAGGGCAGACGGTTGATGCCCTGATGGTTGCCAATGCACCCTCCGCTCGCTACTACATGGCTGCCAGTGCGTACATTAGCTCGCCCAACGTCACTTTCGATAACACCACCACCACCGGAATCGTCCACTACAAATCAACAGCGCTGACGTCAGCTCCCCCAGTCAAGCCAATGATGCCTGCGTTCAACGACACCCCGGCCGCTCACAAGTTCTACACAAGCTTGACTAGCCCGGTCAGGCTTGGTTCCCCCGCCGTCCCTCTCCACATTGACGAGCACATGTTCATCACCTTCGGGCTTGGACTCGCGCCGTGCAGCGCTGGCCAGCCCAAGTGCCAGGGCATGGCAGCCTCCGCGAACATGAACAACGTGTCATTCGTGTTCCCTACCAAGATGTCCTTATTGGAAGCACATCTCAAGGGCGCGAACGGGGTGTACACCAAAGATTTTCCCGACAGGCCACCGACCGTCTTCGATTACACCAACACAAGCATAAACACTGATCCGACATTGGCATCCCTGCCGTTCGCAGAGAAGGGTACGAAGGTGAAGAAGCTCAAGTACAATTCGACGGTCGAGGTTGTTCTGCAGAACACGGCTATATTGACGATAGAGAACCATCCAATCCACCTCCATGGGTTCAACTTCTACGTGCTGGCTCAAGGGTTTGGGAACTACGACTCAAGCACGGCAGTGAAGAGCTACAACTTGGTCCATCCACTGGTGAGGAACACCGTTTCCGTTCCCACAGGAGGATGGGCCGTAATCCGGTTCAAAGCCGACAATCCAGGTAACGTACATGACCAAAACTTAGACAACTTGCTTCTACATAAAATATTTTCCATCAATTTTCTTTATTACCTACTCATAAATAGTTCATCCACCTAATCTATGGATTTGTATTTCAAAATTAATCCAAAATTCAAAAAAACCTAAATGACATCAGATATATAACTCGATCGATTTAATTTATCATTTATCAATGTACTGTAAGTACAGGTGTATGGATCATGCATTGCCACCTCGACGTTCACTTGCCGTTGGGACTTGCTATGGCTTTCGAGGTCGAGAATGGACCCACTCTTTCCTCTACCCTCCCTCCACCACCACCGGACTTCCCTCGTTGTTAGGTGAAGCAGCAAGAACCATAAGTGCAATGGTGATTCGATCAAAAGAAAGAAAATAAGTTTGCAGATAAAATTAGTATACGATTAGCATGAATAATAGGTAAAATAGAGGAGAAAGTGAGAGAGAACAAGCAAGACAAATTTTCTTCATTATTTGTAATTTTATTCATTTTCTCGCTGCTAGTATATGTTATTCTTTTGTATTCAATTTTTGCAATGTATATTGGATTGTGGTGTATTAGTTTACAATAGCAAATTAATAAACATATGGAAACTAAAACAAATTTTTCGTGCCTTACCTCTTTGCTGGTTACACCAACCAAATCAATATTTTAGAAACTGGATCAATGATCGAACCGAATTTTTTGGTATAGGTTGGACCGGTGTTCAACCGGAGTTCAAATAGACATTGTTTGGTTTGGTTCAAATAGATAAGATATCCATATTTACTTCTTTGTTTGATTTAGTTTAGTTCTTAGTATGTTGGTTTAGATTAATTTTATAATTATAAGGTCTATCAAAACCAAAGTAAGAATCAAATGGACCAAATTTTACATGATAATTTTTCTGAATTAAAAAAAACTTAAAATTGGTTGGTTCAATTGTGAAGCAGTTCGGTTGGTTCACAGGGTTGCACTCCGATTTTGGATAAAAATTGACGGTTCTTTAAAAGACCCGATTTTAGTCGAACCGGACCAAAGTCGACACAGTCGGGACAACATGAGCATGTTGTACATTATGGGTGACAAGGGCAGCAAGATCGCTGAACTCAAGCTACGTTGAGTCATGCTAATTATCGAAATATAGAGAACAAGGGTATAACACGACCAACTACGCCCTACTGCACACACCAATATCCCGTAATACGATAATGGTTGTCCCTAGATATAGGGATATTTACTAAAATACAAATTATCTATGGTCTCACAAAATATACTATGTCTCAATCAGTTAAACAAAAAGTATGAATATAGAACATGTAAGATAACATAGTAAGACGTCCCCAATGCTCTATCAAAATGATATGAAGCAAGCTATATAAAATAGAAGCTGGTACAATATCCAATAGTTCATGATCACATTTTTAGTTGTAGTCCTAATATATACGATCATGCTATCACTACAAGAAAAATGGTGTTTCTTGATGGTTTATAAGTTGACGATCGTCGAAAATCGTCAACAATAGTAGTTATCTTGACGTTTTTGGGCTTACGTCAAGAGATGACATTTTTTGTTACTTTAGCAAATTTATAGCATATATGTTGACGGTTTCGATGGATCCGTCAAGAAAGAGCATCTTTTATATTGACGGTTTGATAATAACCGTTAACTAATGTATATACAGGAAAGTTATCGCGGTTTTGCCATCTGCCATTATGGTAATTATTTCAAAAATTATTGACGGTTCTTTCTCAAATAATTTTGAGGCATAAGAAGGCAGCAGAACGAAAAACTCCTTCTCTCCCCCGCTCTCTCCGAAACTCCTCCCCCCTCTCAGAAACCCCTCTCCCCCTCTCAGAAATCCCTCCTCTCTCCCCCTGTCATGACCCGTACCCTAGAGTAAGGGCATGAGAAGTGGGTACGTCCAGCCTACGCCGCAGTGTCGGCGGTAGAACGCTGTCCTAGATCACAACATCTAACAATATAAGGTACCTGTATAGTATATACACTCCGAGTGGAGGTGATAATACAGAATACAGTCTCAATAACAACTAAGGCAGAAATAGTACGATATCATAGATATGAAAATCTCAAAGGAAGTACAAACAGAAAGAGAAATAAGTCTAAGTGTCTAAACGACACAATAACAAAACATAATACAACTCAAATCCCAAATGATAACATAAGTAAGATAAAGCCTAACTAAACTAGTCTAGGCAGTAGGGGTGATAACATCAGCTAGAGCTGGGTCCTCCTGAGAGTCCAGCTCGCAAGTGTCATCTAGGGCTGCTCCATAATAGGTAGTGCAGAAAGCCTCATCCTCATCCTCATCCTCTGTAATATATTAACAGGTCCAGTCAGGACAGGAGCGAGCACAATACATCTCATACAGTTTATATCATGTCAGAAGATAATAAACATGCAATAGAGTACGATATATGAATAACTGATGGAATGTACATGAAGTAAAAGAGATAACTGTAATGGAAATATCTACTATAAGTAGAGAACTAACAGTGACTAGTGAATCAGAGTACAAGATAGGCATGTGAACAGCAGGAGGTGATTCATGAGAGGTTGAACATGGCTATACTACTTTGGAATTATTCACATGACTATTTCTACTCCCCTATCCCCAATCAATACACAAGGATCCAGACATGTTACGTTAAGATTCATGATCTCACTGCCTCATAACTGAGAGCACACGTAAAATTGATTCATGGGGGCTCTGTGAACATGAGAGTACATGAATCACAAGAGTATACATGAATAGTGAAGCATGAAGATACATGATGTAAGTGAAACACACATGACGTGAAGTACCTGATGCTCCCGAGGGTGATAACATCTCATGAAAAGATCCATATAGTACCAATCCGTGTTACCAACGTGACAGCATACAAGTAAAGTAATATAGAGCAGAAATATAAGTTCTAGCAAGTAGAAAACGGTCAGAGAATGTACTCGCCTGATATCCTGAGTATCTGGTAAATGTGGATGTCCAGAAAGAGTAGATGAGTCCTATTTAGAGCAACACAGGTCACAATATTTTTAACATAAGGTAAATAAAGTTTGTAATACAATCTACATGATTTTTAGGTCAATCTAGGTTAAAGTCAAACTTGGTCAACTCTGGGTCAACCCAAGTCAACATATAGTCAAACTGAGTCAACTATAGTCAACTGGGGTCAAACTATCTCTAGGGTTTGGTCTACAAGGGTCAAACTAGGTCAACTCCACTATTCTAGGTTACTCTAGTCAACTTAGGTCAATTGAAATCAACTAGCTAGGTTTAGTCAACTTAAGTCAACACTCTACCTCTAGGCCTATTCACTATTACCAACACCACCCTACTTATACAATACCCATTATAATATATATACACACTATATTGCATATATAGGTATCACTCACATATTCAATATATATATAATTATGTAGGGAAGCTATATATATATGAACATATATATATATATATATATATATATATATATATATATATATATATATATATATATATAAGAAGGAAGAAGGAATTTAGAGAGTGAATGTGTGTGTGTGTGTGAACTATGGACTGAGTTTTAAAAGCTAAAGGAACAACAAGGTATATGGATTAACTTAACTTAGAAATCAGTTTTATATATGGAGAAGGAAGAAGGAATTTAGAGAGTGAATGTGTGTGTGTGTGTGAACTATGGAATGAGTTTTAAAAGCTAAAGGAACAACAAGGTATATGGATTAACTTAACTTAGAAATCAGTTTTCAGGTTTTTTCTACCATTTCCAGTTAACTGGAATTCTCAGGTTGACATTACACTTGAAATCTCAGTAAACAACAATGCAAAATATCAGTTTTCAGGTTTTGCAGTTAATCTATAACAGTTAACATTCTCAGAAAATTCCATAAGTGTACACAGGTTTAACACACCCATTTCAGTTTTCAGTTCAATCCTAACATTCACCCAATGAATTTAACAAGCAACTAACATATATATTTACACAGCCTTAATTCTAAAACTAAATTAACATTAAATCTCAGTTTAACATTTCAATCTCAGTTTAAATTAACCCCTTAAAATCTCAGAAAATACACATATGCAATTTCAGTTTAATAATAACTGAAATTTCAGTTTTAACTTACCTGAAATCTCAGTAAATAACATATATAAATTCGGGTGTGACATTCAAACTTAGGCTTAACATTCAAATTGAAATCTCAGGTTACACTGCTTTGTGGAATCTCAGGTTACACGGTTGATTGAAATTTCAGTTAACAACATATGTAAATTTAGGTTAACTGATAACTAGAAATCTCAGAAAATAACACATGCAATTCAGTTAACAGTTAACATATAAAATCCCACCCATCTCAGTTTAATGTTCACTGGAATTCTCAGGAATTTCATAAGGGTACACATGTTACTGTCAGTTCATAAAAAACCCAAACTGGAAAGATGAACTAATACATGAATAACTCCCAATTCGAAACCAAAAATCAAATGAATTTAACTATCAGGCATATATGTGTGTTCCCTATATAAATACGTGTCTAGGGTGTGTCACTCGTGTCCACAAGAGTGGACACGAAGTGTCCAATGCAAGGAAAACAGGGTTCGGAATCCTGTTGTGCACAGGCTCGTGCACAGGCTCGTACGGCCATTCCCTGGACAATTGGACACGACACAGAACCTAGGACACCTCGTGCACACTAACCTAGGTAGACTACCTATAGGACTACACATTAGGCTATATAACACGTGTCCATGTCATGTCTATAGTCGACACGAACTGCGTGTCAGTGGAGAAAATCCACACGCACAGTGACAGTGCAAATCGCGTGCACATGGAATTGCGTGTCCAATACGACACGAGATGACTCAAGACTCAAGGGGTGTGATGTCAGTCATGCCCCTTGGTCTGTGCCAAGTAGCAGGCCGCCACGTGGCATGTCGTGTCCACAGTGGCACTCGGGTAGCAGGGCACTGTGTGGTGTCAGCGCATGCGTGGTGCGTGTCCATTTTAGACACGAAAAGCACCCAATCTTCGACTCAGTCAATTTGATTATTGATATATATATAATAACCTAATTTTTTGTTCAATTAGATTCTAAAATTAATACAATTTATTTCTCACAAAATTTCATCGAACACTTTATTAAAATCACTGATACGTGTCCGATACGGACACGAAATGGACACTACCTAGCACCAAACTAACTCTACAGCTAGGGCATACCTATATGCATGCATCAATGAAAATAAACATAATTTTATATGGGTTTTATGGGATTTACCTATTGAGAGTGAATCCCAATGAAAAGGGTGAGGTTGAGTGTTTTCCCTTGAACTTCAATTGCCCAAAGCACTTCAAATCCTAGCTAGCAAATCCCTACTAGCTTCCACTTGTAGAAACGAAATCGTAAAGCAGAATACTCTAGAAGGGGGTTAATAGAGTAGGCAGCGAAATATTGCTAATTAAAAACTTGTTAGCAGTTAGATCACAGATATAAGAATAATCACAAAAGTAAATGACAGAAATTAAAAGTGATCAGAAGGCAAACGCAAACACCGAGATTTATACTGGTTTTCCTCTTGTGAGGACTAGTCCAGTCGGAAGAACTCTAGCTTCCAGTTGAATCCACTATTGAAAAATCCCGCAAGTTTTCATACGAAGTCCTTGCAACTTCTACAGACGCGAGCTTTGATACGAAGAACTCGACCAACTTCAATTGTGAAGAGTTGTATCTTCTATCAAGCCTCTGATTACAATCGCTCTGAAACTTCTAATCCGTACCGTACTGGCAAATCGACTAGAGGATTGTAACTAGCTTGGGATTTGAAAATGAAAGCTTTTAGAACTCTTTGGAAGAATGTAAGCTTAAGAAAAGAAGAGATTGAAAGAGAATTGACGATTTGAAATGATCGAAATACTTCTCTATTTATAGTTTTTCCAAAGACAGAGCTCTGACAGAATTCGGGCAGAATTCGGACAGAACTCTTTGTAACAAACCGCAACTAAAGGATGACCAAGTTCAAAAACCCAACGTTCACTAACGTTCCAAATGGCCAAACTCGGGCCGAGTTCTGCTGGGGTTCTGCCAGTTCAATTTGAGAAAATAAATTTTGGCTTTTTGAAAAATCCTTCAGAAGCTCTTTGTAAAAAGAATATTTTTCAAAAACATAGGTCATTTGTAAAAGAATAGGATGGTTTTGAAAAACATTTTCGGATAGCCTATTTGCCAGTACGACTCGGTGTACAATGTATTCCTAGACTCAATAAAATGAAAAATTACATTACTTAACAGGAAATACATTTAGAGTGGCAAACGGCTTCTGTCTTGAACATTGTTGATGTCCATTGTTGAGCAGTGTCCAAAACGTCGTAGGTAAACATCTGAGTTGACTTGTATTTATATCGAGACAGAGTTTGATCAATTATTAAAATCAAGTTTGACCATGACCAATGGGCCAACAATCTCCCCCATTTTGATAATTGACAAACCTTGCCGATATAATATCTAAGCTTGAATCAATTCAAAATAGTAATCAAAAGAAATTGTTCGTTCATAACCTGTATTCACGAAAATGTTAGATCTTATTTCTCTCCCGTTGTCACTTAGCAAAATAATTGCAAAAAAAAGCTTTCCCGCAATCAATGCATAAGTAACAAACAGTGACGAAACACAATAAAAATAATAATCATGACAGGCATGGTATATAAACAGTAAATATAGTAAGAGAAACAGATAGACTATAGAAAAACAACACAGGCATGTATTTGTCACACAGGCAGTATTAATAAAGAATGAAGCAACAAAAGATAGATAGTGCTACCATAATACTGAAACAAATAAAGTGCTGAATAATAGACTAAGATGCCAACTGAGGCATAAACAAAACCATGTCTATGAATAGTCACATAATAAAGTAAAAGTGTTGATAATAAAAATAAGAGTACGATAAAATCTTGAAATGCGGCGAGCATTTCCAAGTAAACATAAGACAAAAGTAACA
>JANAVB010026464.1:0-37290 GCA_029216955.1 Iris pallida
CAAGTGGGTATACTTCTAGATATTTTCTCTGATATTGAGATTATGTAAGTATTGTAATTCAGAGAGCCTTCACAATCCGATGTTAGAAACGATCCAGAAGTAGACTTTGGACTTGGTGAACATGCAGCTCAAGTTGTCCTAGGATCGGATATGCTTGATTTCAATGTTTTGTTGTTGATGATGAGGGGGAAAATTCGTTGTGATATGCTTGGTATGGTCTCCTTTGATGTCATTCCCCATTTCCATGTGTACGTATTTTTCATGCATTATTCATGTACATGACATCTGGTATCTGTAGCATGTGTACATGAATTCTGTATTTGCACCTGATCATGGCATGGAACAGTATTTTGTTGCAGGATAGTATGTCATCCCTTATCATTGTTTGGTTGTAGGCGTGGTTCATGCTTCGATGACGGAATACTGGACCGTGTCATGATTCAGATTATTTGTTTTGTTTTATTTGCTTATGATCATGTGACATGGCATTTAGACTTGACTTGGGTTAGACATTGGATTAAGGTTAGGTTTAGTGGAGCCAACCGCCATCTCCTATAAATATTCTCTTCCACTCTCTCTCTCTCTCTCTCTCCTCATTCACTCATTTATTTTCTCCACCAACCTTAGGCAAGTACATCTTGCACTCATGGACATCGACATGCTCATTTTCGTTTCTTTGATTTATGTACATATTTTAGCCTATATTATGCATCCTTACTTTCTCTACATGTTTAGAACTTGGTAATTTTGATTTTGATGGCTAGTTTGGTGTAGATCTAGGTTTCTAATATTAAGGGTTTTATGGGTTTTCATGGAAATGGTCTATTAAAACTTAATTGTTTTCGAAAACAAGTTGTAACATGAGATGAATTCAATTTCATGTAGTTTTGACTTTTGTTTCATCGGATTTCGAGTTCGAGAGAGAAGTCATGGCCATGGCAAGTTTCATGAACTTCCATGGTTGAACTTGCTGTTTGGGACGACGACTGTGTTGTGCGTCCATTTGCCTTGCCTGCGTTGTACGCTAGGCCTACCCAGTCCCCCATTTGTGCACTAGGACTACTTTGTACGCCAGGGCTACTTTGTATGTCGGGTGTCCTTTGTACGCTGGGTGCCCTTTGTACGCCAGTCTTGCGTTGTACGCTAGTCTTGTGTTGTACGCTAATCTTGTATTGTACGCCAAGGCAGTGTTGTACGCCAAAAGCAGCGTGTAGTACGCCATCGTTGTGCGCCAGGCTGCTATATGTGCCTGTCTTGTCTTATCTTGCTTTGCCATGCGCCAAGATTGCCCATGCGTCTGGATGTGCTCATGTGCCCATCTATTCTATGTGCCTGTGACTTATGTGCCAGGAGATTCCTATGTGACCACTTGACTTGACCATCTTCCTAACTTGATTACCAGTACATGTGCTGGTACAATCCTGTATGTATATTAAGGTACAATCCATATGAGCACTGAGGTATTTTCTATGTGTGCACCGAGGTGCTATTCTACGTGCTATGTGATTCTATGCGTTATATCTCAGTACATTCATAATTTCCAACATAATCATGGTAAATTGTCGGTAACATTGGCGTGGTATGATGATTGCTTGATTGATGCATTTATACTAAGGATGAATCTAGAATTGCGACTCTATGAGACGAAGAGGATTCATACTTAGGGTACCCGTACTAAAGTATGACTTCTAGGAGGATGACCATGTGCCTACGACATATGATTCCAAACAAACATAGGGTTATCCTAGGCAACTCAATTGAATAGAAGCACTGGAAGGGAACGGATTCTCGAGAACGTGTAGTACCAGTCCCAGTCCATGTCGCACAATGTTCGAGAGTGCAAGGTTGGCCACCACGAATACTGTATATTCATCCGTATTAGTGGAGTACAGTATCTGACCTAGTAATTGCCGAGCCAACTTCTTCCTATGGGAGGATTGGAACTTCTACTGATTTGTTTAACGCGACGGCCTTACGAGGGACCGGTGCATTCTATGTACTATACGATATTATTCGTTCAACTAGTTTGCTTGGATATAACACGATCTGAGGATTCCCATATATATATATATATATATATATATATATATAAGAATTATTGGATAACCCAACCACAAACTATATAAAGTCGTATGATTGATTGGCCGCTTGTAAAGTGACTTGCTTGTGATCTATAGCCGAGGAATATGGAATGTCGTGGTGCGTGGTCCAATCCATGTCCTTGTTTGGTTGTTGGATTGGGCTATTATACTACGACAGGCTATGAACCGAAGTTGCGACATAGAAGCCAATAACCTGATCATGAATATAGGATGTACTCTATCTCGGCATGATTATGACATCCTTTGTCCTTATTTGGTTGTATGGGTCTTGCATTGTCTCGATGATGTGATATATAAGCCTAATCCTTGGCCTATGTCTTATTTTATTGCTTGGGTTTAGAATCATTCTTATGTGCTCCCTTATGGTACTTGATATTCGGGACCTGACCCCGTTGGTTTTGTTTGGCCAGATTTCGTAGCAGAGCTTGAGGTTCCAGCTTTCTACCCGAACCATGGTGCACACCAGGAGCATGGACGTCGGGGACCATGAGTGGGTTTCTTCTCCACCACTATGATATCTTCTATTTGGTACTTGGCATTTGGCCACCGACAGCTGCTTAGCCTGATGTTCTGGATATTTAGATCGAGGGTGTTAAGAAAGGACTGTGTGTAAAGTTAACTCTGGTGATCGCAATAATGCTTAGATCTTGTCATGAAGGAAAAAAAGTATGACAATGTGCCACCAAGAATATGAAAACCACCCAATAGCATTCTAATAAAGAGTTGGTAGCATGGACATGCTACCAATATCCTTAGGTCCCCTATCTTCAAGATTCTTACTATCCAGTAATAAAGAAGTTGTTGGTCTAATTTAGGAAAAATTATTAGAAATTTATAGAGCAAGTAATAGCAGATTCGGAAGTGTAAGCGCTCTAAATTTTGGGATTACTTTTATTTATTTTTACTTAATTAATTTAATAATATACTCTATTTTAAATTCCTGATAAATTCACTTTGCCGGGACTTTGATTTTTAAATCACAACATTGGCCAACTCTCTGAAACAAATTCCATATTTGTGTTCTAAACGAGTCCACCTTCATTTTGGTATATCATGTCCTACTCAGACACATCTCCTTGTGCACTATTTTTAATGCACAACATTTGGCCCAGAAATCCCATTTTTGGCATCTACCGTAAAACCTTTGACTTTTTCGATTTAATTTGGAGACCCAATCTCGACCCAAACTTTTGATCCAATATATGATTTTGACCCGCTCTAAGCCTACTACTCACATGCACTCAATTGAGGTCTCGTATGCTATTTATATTTAATTGGCACAAAAGACTAATTTTTGGACTTTTGGAAACTAGTTATCTACCCTGACCCAAAACTTGTTGGTGTTTTTGCCTTTGGACTAGGAAAGATAGTCCCACATCGGCTACACCAAATGGTGAGTATCTCAATATAATGCATTGCTTGTGTTGAGGTGTGCACATGAGGTGTAGTGGGGCACAAGTGTGTGTCATGTGGGAGTATTTTCCTAGAAGGAAAAAAGATTAATTCCAACAAAGATATAAGTTGATTTTTGTTGTGCGGACTCGGACTCGGACACGGACTCCAGGATGTCTTGTGCATGCACGAGAGTGTTCGGCGGGTAGGCGTGGACTGTCACTCTTCTATGCTGATTGTGGGATGATCTAAAATATCAAACTCTATTTTTGAGTATTGGTATTTTAGTCCCACATCGGATAGGAGAAGAGGTGAAGTCTCACTCCACTCTATAAATAGAGCCCCTTGGCCTCCTTTGAAAGATGCACCAAGAAGAGAGTTAAGGGAGTCCGTAAAGTCCAGGAAGCCCGTTCAAGTCTCAAATTTTGACTTACGAGCGTTCCAGTAGTTCTTCGTGAACTTGCTGGTTCCTGGAAGCAGATCGTGGTGGGGCGAATCTTGCTTTGAGCAACGGTGATCTTAATCACCCCAACAAGAACCTTTCCTCTTCTTCTTTCTTCTTTCTTCTCCTTCATCTGAGTTGTAACTCAGTTCTGTTCGTCAGCAACTGTGATTGCGAGGAAGAACGTGAGATTTACTTTCTGATTATTGTTGCTTTTGTAATCAGATTCATATTATAGTGTTCCTCTTGGATCTCGAGAATAATCAGAAGGTGAACATTTGTTGAACCTCTGATCTCGACATCGAGTCTACCATCTTTGATCAAGCCCCGGGACTAACAATCTCAAAGCAAGATCCTTTTAGATGGAGAACTCTCGTGCTTCTCTCATCGATACCAGCTTTAACAAGTTGGAGAAATTCGACGGAGAACATTTCCAAATCTGGAAGAGGAAGGTCACCCTTAATCTTCAACTCGTGGACGTAGACCATGTGTTGATTGAGAATGAACCAACAATTCCAGAAGCAGGAACTGTCGATGCTATTGCTGCAGCACTCGTCAAGCAGAGCAAATAGAAGAGAGGAAACAACATATGTAAACTGTTGATTCTCAATTCTATGGAAGACTCTCTGGCAGAGTCATATTCCAAGAAGGTGAAGGCCAAAGAGATCTGGGATTCTTTGGGTAAGCTATATGAAGATGATGAGAACAGGTCCAAATTCTTCATTATCGAGAAGTACCACAAGTGGCTCTTCGAAGACAAGATGGCGATGCTACCTCAAGTGAAGGAATTCCTGAAGTTGCGCCGGAAGTTAGATGACGAGAAGATGCCCCTCGTCGACAAGTTTGTCATTGTAGGGATAGTCTCGAAACTTCCTGCTGGTTGGAGCAACTTCTATGCTGGAATGCATCGGAAGAAGCTGGACATTAGCTTGAAAGATCTTCTACAAGAGATCCACGTTGAGGATGAAATGCGATCTTAACAGAAGATGGACTCTCTGTCCAACCAACTGGCTAAGGCCAACTTGGCGCAGACAAGAGAGTTCAAGGGGAAGCAGGTGGCTTCTCATCACAAGAAGAAGGACTCCACTAATCTGAAAGTGAAGGGTCCTTCGTTCAAGCAATAGAAGTCGAAGTCCCACGTGACTTGCTTCAACTGTGGCAAGAAGGGCCACTATAAGAGTGAATGCAAATCCAAGTCCAAACAAGCTGAGCAAGTGAGCCTAGCAAGGTTTCCATGGTTTCTAATATTGTTGCTATGATTGCTCAGGTCACAGCTGGGGGCTGACTCTGACTGGTGGATAGACACTGGTGCGACCTGTCATGTCTGCTCTGGCAAGGAATGGTTCGTCACATACCAGCCAACTTCTGAAAAAGTTATTATGGCGAACCAAGCCCAAGCTGAAGTTCTAGGGATCGGAACCGTGGAGCTGAAACTCACATCCGGGAACACTCTAACGCTTCAAGGTGTGAAGCACGTTCCGGTGATTGTAAAGAACTTGATCTCTAGAAGCCTGCTTAGCAACGCAAGCTTGAGGATGGACATCAATGCTGGCCAGATGGTGATGTCCAAGAAGGGAACATACTTCGGAAAAGCTTTTCAAACCGAAGGGATGTTCAAAATTCAGCTTGTAAATTAGTCAAATATAATCAATGCAATCGCTCGTTCTGATTATTCTCTTGAGTTGTGGCATAATAGGCTAGGACATGTTCACTGTAAAAGAATTAACAAAATGTCCAGTCTAGGACTTATCTCCAAATGTGGGGGTAAGGTAGAGAAGTGTGAAGTATGTGCTCAGACAAAGATCACAAGGAAACCCTTTCATCGGGTCAATCGAAGCACAGATCTTCTTGAGTTGGTGCACTCCGATATCTGTTACTTCAAGCAATTCTCTACAAAAGCCGGGATGAAGTATATCATAACCTTCATCGATGACTTCTCAAAGTACGCGTTCGTCTACTTGCTCAAGTCTAAAGACAAAGCGTTCAAGAAGTTGAAGGAGTTCAGGGCTGAGGTTGAACGACAAACTGGACAACAACTCAAGAGGCTAAGAAGTGATCGAGGCGGAGAGTATCGGTCTCATGAATTCATATTGTTCTACAAAGAACATAGAATCATAAACGAGACTACTGCTCCGTATTCTCCTCAATCTAACGGAGTAGCGGAGAGGAAGAACAGAACATTGACAGAAATGATGAAATCAATGCTGCTAACTGCGGGTCTTCCTAAATGCTACTGGGAGAAGCTGCATTGACGGCCACTTTTATTCTAAATAGAGTGCCGTATGCAACTTTGGACGTAACTCCTCATGAACTCTGGTTCAAAGTCAGACCTAAATTGAATGTCATTCGAGTGTGGGGGTGTATGGCCTATGTGAAGCTCCCAGATCTGAAGATTCAGAAGCTGGGGACAAGGACTATGAAGACGATCTTCTTGGGGTATGCCGAGAAGTGTGATGCTCGGAGATTTCTTGATATTGAGTCAAATCATATCATCGAATCTCGCGATGCTGAATATTTTGAAGACAAGTTTGTAAGGCACAAGAATATTGTTCTAACGGATATTCCGGAGAATGATGAAGGTGCAAAGGTGACTAAGATCTTCAATGAGCCAGTTGTCCAAGATGAAGTTGTTACTGAGGAGACAACGATTGAACCAGAACTCGCTGAGCCATCGTCGAAGCGAACGAGGAGGCCGAAGAACTTCGGAGATAACTTCATCACCTATCATGTGGAAGCAGATCCGTTTTATGATGAGGCAATGAAGACCAGAGATGCTGTTTTCTGGAAGGAGGCAATAGACAATAAAATTGAATCAATCACCTCCAATAACACTTAGGTGTTGGTTGATCTACCTGAAGGAGCAAAACCTATCGGATGCAAGTGGATCTTCAAGAAGAAGATGAAAGCTGATGGAACCATTGACAAGTTCAAGGCCAGGCTAGTGGCAAAAGGGTTTTCTCAGAAGCAGGGAATCGACTACTTTGACACGTATGCTTCAATAGCCCGGATGACCACCATCAGAATGTTGATTTTTCTCGCAGCGATACATAAGATGGTGATACATCAGATGGATGTGAAAACAGCATTCCTGAATGGCGAGCTGACCGAAAGATCTACATGCAACAGCCATAAGGGTTTGTCGTCAAAGGTCTTGAAGACAAAGTCTGCAAGTTGGTGAAATCTCTGTACGATTTAAAGCAAGCTCCCAAAATATGGCATGAGAAGTTTGACAAAGTTATAAGGTCAAATGGCTACAGGGTCAGTAAAATAGATAAGTGTGTCTATACGAAGTTTGCTAATGGAAGAGGAGTCATCATTTGTCTATACGTGGACGATATGCTAATCCTAGGTACGAATATAAGCTGTGTCACGGAGACAAAGAAGTTCCTCTCGACGAAGTTCAGTATGAAGAACTTGGGGGATGCTGATGTTATCTTGGGACTCAAGATCATCTGGACAGACACTGGACTAGCGCTGTCACAGTCGCATTATGTTGAGAAGATGATCACTCGTTACGGGTGTCAGGATCTTCCAGGGATCGATACGCCGTACAAGTATGATCTGAAGCTGAAGCCTAATTCAGGAGAAAGCGTCAGGCAGCTGGAGTATGCAAGCGTAATCGAGAGTTTGATGTATGCTACTACTGTCACGAGACCTGACATAACTTTTGCTGTGGGAATGCTGAGTCGTTTTACGAGCAACCAGTCATTGAGCATTGGAAAGCTATGAAACGGGTTATGAGATATCTCAAGAAGACTCAGACATATGCACTGCACTACAGCGAAGATCCGCAGGTAGTGGAAGGCTTCCGTGATGCCAGCTGGTGCTCAGAAGTGGAGAGCGAGAGGTCCACAGGTGGATACATTTTCACAATGGGTGGAGCTGCTATATCGTAGAAATCGAAAAAACAGACTATGCTCTCGCGGTCATCCATATAATCTGAGTTCTTTGCACTTGATACAGCAGCGGAGGAAGCAGAATGGCTTCGAGAGCTCATGTGTGATCTTCCAGTGGTTGGGGCACAAATACCGGCGATACCGATATACTGCGACAACCAGGCGACTGCGGCGGTTGCATCAAATGACCTCTTCAACGGGAAGAAGAGGACTGTGCGGTTGAAGCACAGGGCAGTACACGGGTCACTCCTATTTTCCATTATACATATTTTTCAGGATACGCATACGGATTTCTGACAATTGTCAGGTGGCCCGTATTTTGACTTATCTTGCTTAGCTTAGCCTTGGTTTAAATCTTGACTTGATTGGTTCAACTTGGTTCAACATGACTTGACTTGGCTTGGCTTGATTTGGTTTATTTGGGGTTAAAATGAGAGGGGTTGCTATATAAGTCAACTTCTTCTCTTCTCTCCATTAGTTTGCATTTACTTCTTCATCTTCTTCATTTACTCCTCCCACCTACCAAGCCTAGGCAAGTGCAACTTGTTTCATAATGGATCTCAAATTTTATTGTTCCATTCTCTTTCTTACTTGATTCTAAGCCTCTTTAGAACTTGACATTTTTGGATTTGATGGATGGATTCTTGTAGATCTAAGTTTGTAACTTTTCGGTTTTCTTGGTTTTGATCTCTAAAACTTGGTTATTTTCGAAAACTAATGGTTCTATGTTGTAGAGAATTCAATTTCATGCAGTTTTGACTTTTGTTTCGCTTGATTTCGACTTCGGATGAGGAAGTTATGGCCATGACAAGTTTTCGGAACTTTCATGGCTAAACTTGTTGTTTGGGGACGATGACCCCCATGCGCCCGGGAGGCCATGCATCGGGAGGCCATGCGCTGTAAAGTTTCGGCAACGCATCCCTTAACTCCGAGCGTATCATGCGCGTAGGTTCCTTACGCGCATGTACTGAAGACGCAACGTGAGTTTCCACGTGCCGATGTGCAGGAATTCCCACGCGCCGATGTGCAGGAATTCCCACGCACCGATGTACAAGAATTTCCACGCGCGGATGTGCAGGAATTCTCACGCACCGATGTGCCAGAATTTCCACGCGTCGATGTGCAGGAATTCCCACGCGCCGATGTGCAGGAATTCCCATGCACCGATGTGCAGGAATTTCCACGCGCCGATGTGCATGAATTCCAATGCGCCGATGTACAGGAATTCCCACGCGCCGATGTACAGGAATTCCCACGTGCCGATGTGCAGGAAACCCATGCGCCGGAATTGCTCTATTTCACTGTTTTTGCCTGTTTAAGTTGTTTTGTAGCTAGAATCTTGAAAAACTCAAAACAGGAAAGTTGTAGATCTTTTTCTTGGCTTCAAGAATATGTCACTAGTTATTTTATGCAAGTTTCTTTCATTCATGATAATGTAAGAATAGAACACGATAGTGGTCCGCTACGGCGCACTCTTGACATGTAAACTGACATGATATATCTTGACATGCTGTTATGACAGCTAGCCTAACATGACAAGTATAAAAGACCTGGACACCGTGGGCGATTGTGTTTATACAAATAAACTGGTATTGTCTTGCATCATATCTAGGATGGGGATCCCTGAGTACCACGGTCAGGGATACCTACTGAAATTGACTAAGGCTAATTAACTAGAATGATTCAGTAGTCATGAAGATATTTTTCCAGCTACAGGCAATCCCGTTATCTGGACGCACTAAGTGGACTTGTAGCCTACCAACGAGTAGGGCACATTTCCAGCACACCGTCAAGTGTTGCACCCTTTCTAAATAGACATTCGACCTGGATAACTTGGATGGGCTGCAGGGCTTATGGCTGTGGGATGATCTCATTGCATCTTACTAGTAATTAGACTTGTGATAACCCTAGTTAGTTAAAGTATCAAGCCGTACTCCTTGCTTGGCCGTGATTGATTGAATGAAGTCTATCCCAGCTTTGACTTGTCCTGTTCCTGTACAAGATTGTGACAGGACATGGCTTATTATGCTTGCCTTAACAATAACGATCGGGAGACTAGTTCTGTTCAGGCGAAGGGTTACAACCCCGGTCCTTGTTTGGTTTAAGGGTTGTAACCTGGCTCCCGGAGCTGTTCTATGTCTTCTCTTCGTTTATTGTCTTATTGCCCCCCCATGCCATGCTCGTCATGTTTACCTTACTCAATAGCATGATTATCTATACTGGCCTTAACAATAAAGATCAGGGGACCAGTTCTGTTCAGGCGAAGGGTTACAACCCCGGTCCTTGTTTGGTTTAAGGGTTGTAACCTGGCTCTCGGAGCAGTTCTTTGTCTTCTCTTCGTTTATTGTCTTATTACCCTATCAGCAGTATTTGAGACGGGATCCTATTCAGGTGAATGATTTCAACCCCGGTCCTTGTTTGGTTTAAGGGTTGCAATCTGGCTACGTGAATGGTTTCCTTGTACTCAATTTATTGTTATACCTGTTATTATCAGTTCTTATTTAGTATCTTTTACATTCATTTATGATATGCTGGTTTTAGTTCCTAAATGAAGCCTCCTTTGTGGCACTTGCTCTTTCTGGGGTCTGACCCAGCTGGTTTTGTATGGCCAGATATCAGAGCAGCTCCAGAGGATCTACCTACCTTCCAGCCAGATGGTGACCACCAAGCGTAATCCTGGCAACGAATGGGTTTCTTTTTGTCCCCACTTTATTGTAAAATTATTCTTTTGAGGCGTTTAGCCGACGAGCACGTGTTGGCTCGATTGCACCTTTACTTACTATCTGCCTACGGGCTGTAACATGATTGGCAAATCCTAGGGTTGATCATGTATTGACTAAAACTCTTGCTAGTCTTGACATTTTGTACGACTAGCTTCATGATCGTCCAATATGTAATGTATGGGATGCCTTACTATTGTATATTTGATGTTCTAATATCTTGTGACTGTTACTACTTACTTGTGATTGAGACAATAGGCTTGTTCATGACCATAGGAGACTGATGGATTGTAGTTAAACCCTCATGTATCTAGACAGCCGTGACCGTATAGCGAGGTGGGTTGCACTTCAATATACGTAACTGGCTATGTACGCCCCCGCTCTCGAGTATTCTGGTTCTGGGACGTTACATGGTTTTAGTGGTGGCCCATATAGGTCTTGTAAATCAAGATATGTGAGGGTTTGCCGAATAGATG
Organism: Iris pallida; assembly: GCA_029216955.1. Taxonomy (NCBI): domain Eukaryota; kingdom Viridiplantae; phylum Streptophyta; class Magnoliopsida; order Asparagales; family Iridaceae; genus Iris; species Iris pallida. The sequence continues at coordinate 11,029 of JANAVB010026464.1, forward strand.
TCTCAATCAGTACTCGCCCTTGATTTCTACTCGTATCCTCTGAATCCCTGAATTCTTGACCTGATCACATGCTTGTATCGTTGATCGGTCCTGGTCCTTCCTTATTGTTTCCAATGTCGTCTTCTTCAGCGGCATTGTTCCTGGACCTGCCGATCAGCAAGGCGGAGCACCTCCTGGGGACCAGCAGCAACCTGGAGATCAGGCCCAGCATTCAGGAGTAGACTCCAGAGTTGTGCCTACCAGAGAAGAGCCACCAGTTCAGCCCGTCCAGCCTGCTGAGCCCGATGATGGCACATTGGTGGGTCTCATTAGGTCATTATTAGCTTTCCAGGATCGTCGAGGAGATGCCTTGCACCAAGCGGTGGCAGACGCTTTGACCAAAGGAGGTCATCAGGGTAACAACGCGGCTAACAGCTTCAAGCGCTTGAACCCTCCCTTCTTCGACGGCTGTGAAGATGCTATCGCTGCTGATGCTTGGCTTCAGGACACAGAGGCGATTCTAGAAGCAGCCAGGACTCCAGAAGATAAGAAGGTGGCGGTGGTGCGCCTACAGTTGTTGGATCTTACCCGCAGCTGGTGGACATCGCAGACCGTTGGATTAGTGGCACCTATTACTTGGGTAGTATTCAGAGAGAGATTCCAGACCAAGTATTTCGATACTGTAGCTCAGTACGATCTACAGACGAGGTTCACCAATTTGAAGCAGATGGACATGACGGTCGACGGATATGCGGCCGAGTTTTCGAGACTTAGTCGTTTGCTCCCACCTTGGTAGCAACCGAGTTCGATAGAGCCCAGCGGTTCCAGTAGGGGCTTCATCTGAAGATTCTATTAGCAGTAGAGCAGTTTGAGCATCATACTTTTGATGTAGTATTGAGAGCAGCTCGGAGGCATGAGTATACCTCCCAGAGGATCGTGGATAGGACCAGAGGTCGGAAGCGATCCCACAGCCAGATGAATCAGTCTTCAGTACCAGTCCCGGCAGCTAGGACTTTGACCATTGGAGCTCCGAGGCGGGCGGCCTCAGTAACGTCGGTTCAGCATTCAACCCCGACGTACCCTCAGCAGCAGAAGCAGAAGCATTCTTTTGCAGTAGGATGTTCACACTACGGGAAGCCAGGGCATGTGGTATCAGAATATCGTAGAGTACAGGGTTTGTTCTTGTTTGTGGTACCCCGGACCACAGGATAGGGAACTACCCGAACTGGGGGAGTTCATCATCAGCCTTTTCTAGTCCTTCAGTTAGAGGACCAGCACCAGTCCAGCAGCAGCAGCAGTACCCGTTCCCGAGGCTATTGCTGACGCAGGCCCAGGCATTCCAACAGCAGAGACCGCAGCATATGCTCAGGCCCAAGCCCTGATCCAGAGCAGATAGAGGAGTTTTCAGCAGAGGGGACCCGCACCTAGAGGGCATGGTCAAGTGCTGACTTTGACCATAGGAGAGGAAGGAATTGTACTAGATAAGGTGGTGGCAGGTACTATTCTCGTTAACACCTTTCCAGCTTCAGTATTATTTGATTCTGGTGCCTCGCATTTATTTGTCTGCACGATTCGTGACACATATAGGATTGGAGCCCGAGCCATTATCAGTAAGGCTCAATATACTTACTGGTAACGGACTTGTGGGAGTAGATAGAGTGTTTTCCTCGTGTCGGGTCGTAGTTAGCGGTAGAGAGTTCCCCGCTAGATTGATAGAGTTCCCGATGGCCAATTATGATGTGGTCTTAGGGATGGATTGGTTGAGGGACCAGTATGCTAGGATAGACTACCATATCGGCATGGTTGTTTTTAGCATTCCAGGCGAGCCAGAGTTTTTCTTTTCCCGAGGCAAAGTTGAACCTTCTCCTCCAGTGTTGCGGATGGCAGTAGCAGCAGTGCAGTTACCTCGGATAGTCGAGGAGTTTCCAGATGTTTTCCCCGAAGAGCTTCCAGGGATGCCGCCAGAGCGGGAGATCGAGTTCACCATCGACTTGATTCCCGGAACAGCCCCAGTGTCAGAGAGAGTCTACAGGATGGCGCCATCAGAATTAGAGATATTGTACAAGATGATTGAAGAACTTAGAACTAAGGGATTCATTCGTGCAAGTAGATCGCCTTGGGGAGCCCCGATGCTTCTTGTGAAAAAGAAGGATGGTACGTCCAAATTATGTGTAGATTATCGTACCTTGAACTCAGTGACAATCAAGAACAGATACCCTCTCCCGATGATAGATGACTTGTTTGATCAACTCAAGGGGGCAGCAGTGTTCTCGAAGATCAACTTGTGGTCAGGATATCATCAGATCAGAGTCATAGAGCAGGACATCCCGAAGACAGCATTCAGATCCCGGTATGGGCATTAGGAGTTCCTTGTGATGCCATTTGGAGCAACCAATGTGCTGACTGTATTCATGGACCTCATGAATCGAATCTTCATGTCTTATTTGGATCAGTTCGTAATTGTGTTCCTAGACGACATCCTGGTCTACAACAAAAGTGAGGCGGAGCATGAGCATCATCTCAGAGTTGTTCTTCAGATTCTCAGAGAGCACCAGTTGTATGCCAAGTTCAGTAAATGTGAGTTCTGGCTTGATCGCATTTCGTACTTGGGTCATATCATCACCAGGAAAGGAGTGGAAGTGAATCCCCAGAAGATTGTGGCCATTGAGACATGGCCAGTGCCCAGCACGGTTGCAGAAGTTCACAGTTTTCTTGGATTGGCCGGCTACTACCGACGATTTGTTTCGGACTTTGCTCGAATTTTACCGCCATTGACCCAGTTGACCCGCAAGAATGTACAGTTTGCTTGGACAGCAGAGTGCCAGGATTTTTTTGAGAAGTTGAAGCGAGGCTTGATGACGGCACCCATTCTCACACTTCCAGATGGGACCGAAAGATTTTCAGTATACTATGATGCTTCAGGCAGAGGTTTAGGGTGTGTTCTAATACAGCATAGGAAGGTAATAGCTTGTGCGTCACGACAACTTCGTGATCATGAGAGGAATTACCCAACCCATGATCTGGAACTAGCAGCAGTAGTGTTTGCACTTAAGTTGTGGAGGCACTACTTGTACGGAGATAGGGTGGAGATTTTCACCGACCACAAGAGCCTGAAGTATGTTTTCACCCAGAAGGATCTTAACATGCGTCAGAGGAGATGGCTGGAGCTTCTTGTGGATTATGATGTCAACTTGCAGAATCATCCAGGGAAGGCCAACATCGTTGCAGAGGTATTGAGTAGGAGAGCCGGAGTTTATTTTCTAACAGCGCAGCCGGAGTTGTTAGCGGATCTTCAGAAGATGGGTATAGAAGTTGTTCTTCCTTCCAGTGTGGCATTGATGGCCAGCATGCAAGTTCAGTCCACTATAATTGAGAGGATCTGGATGGCACAGTGTCACTCCCCAATCCTGGAATACGTATTTTAATACGTAAATTGATAAATTATATTTACCTTGAATTTATACGATATTTATTATGCAGTATTTCTTCATGCATTTCCCAAAATATTCGACAAAATATTATTTTCTAATTTTTTTTCTGCATTTGGGCCTACAGTTTTGGCTCATTTGGGTAACCTATTCTTGGTTCACCAATGGTTCATCATGAACCCTTTCGTTCATTATGAACCCATGGGTCCAAGATCTTTATATATAACTCATCTCATTCTTTCTCCTCTCATTTACTTCCTCTCATTTATTTCCTCCACCAACCAAGGCAAGTACCAACTTGCTCAAGAGATGGATCCATAATTTTGTCAATGATTTCTTACAAAACTATTTGACAAAACATGTTCTTCTCCTCAATCTATACTAGTTTAGAACTTGGAAATTTCTATTTTGAAGCATTGATTTTTGTAGATCTAAGTTTTAATCATTTTTGGATTTCCTTGGTCTTGATCTATTTTCGTTGAGGTTTTATGGGTTTTGATGCTTCCATATGGAAGAGAATTCCATTTCACCCAAGATAGAACTTTGGAAATCCGAATTTGGAGTTCGGATGGCCAAGTTGTGATGTTTTGAAGCTTTGGGTTCAACCATGGTGTTCTTACTGTTTGGAGAAGACAGAGAGCAGTGTGCCGAGCTGCTTAGCTTACGCACACTGAGCTGCGCGTGCTCTTTAGTGCTGCGTACGCAGCCTTGAGTACGCTTCCTGTTGGAAGCGTGTCTCCCCTTGAGCCTGCGTGACTTTTCACGTACGCTGCCTTGAGTAAGCCTGCGTGACTTTTCACGTACGCTGCCTTGAGTAAGCCTGCGTGACTTTTCACGTACGCTGCCTTGAGTAAGCCTGCGTGACTTTTCGCGTACGCTGCCTTGAGTAAGCCTGCGTGACTTTTCACGTACGCAGCTCCCCTTGAGCGTGCGTGCTTTTGTGCGTACGCTTTTGATATTTTATCAGATATTATATGCCCATTTTATATCCTTACGTCTTTTGTCCCGAGCATGATATGAGCACTAATGTGACCCCGGAGAACAAAGTGTTCCTACCCGATACATGTACCTGAATGTCCCAGTTCTTGTTCATGCTCGACAAATACTCGTAACTCCACGTGGCGTATTTGCAATGATGTATTACACTAAGGAGGGTAGCACATGTTGACATACTGATTGACATGGATCCTCTTTGGGGTACTCGTACTAAAGTACGACTTTAGGAGGATAATCATGCAGGCCACTGCATGTGAGTCCAAGATTTCACCTAGGGTTAAATTAGGCAACTAAACATACTAGATGCATGGGGAGGGCAAAATCCCAGATCGTGTTACACCAGCCGCCTTGAGATATTGTCTTGACGTGCCGGCTGGTCTCCACGGATACTGTGTCATCCGCAACGAGCGGATGACTGTATCCGATTAATTCCTGCTATATATTATATGTCTTGGCAAGGTGGCCTTACGAGGGACCTGTGCTCAATGACACCTGTCTATGCGAACCCCTGGGTTGGCTAGCCTTGCTGGAAAGATACGATCTGAGGATTTTGAAATAACATGATGCGAGGATAACCTCGTCCTACTAGAAACTCGTAGACTTGATTGGCCGCGAAAATGACTTGCTGTATCTTATTACCTTCCGTGAATAACTGAGGGAAGCGGACTGTCATGGTACGTGATCCAACCCATGTTCTTGTTTGATTGTTGGGTTGGTTATCGTACTAAGCAGCTGTGGATCGAAGTTATGAACGAAGACTTATTCTGGTTGTGAACTGCTACTTCTGTGAATGACTGAGGAACATGGTCTATCATGGTACATGATCCAACCCATGTTCTTGTTTGATTGTTGGGTAGGTTATTGTGCTGCGATAGGCTATCGACCGAAGTCACATTCAGGAGATTTTATGTTTATACCTTTTTAACTTATGTGAAAGTTATAGAGTACGACACGTCCCGACTCCATGCGGCACCTTTTGTCCTTGTTTGGTTGTAAGGGTGCCATATGGGTTCGAGGATGTTGCGCTACCCTATAATAGTTGCATAAGTATTACTATTATCAATTATTCTATTATCTGGGTTTTTAATCTTAACTCTTGTGCCCCTTTGGCGGTACTTGCTATTCGGGGCTGACCCCGCTGGTTTTGTTTGGCCAGATCTCGTAGCAGAGCCAGAGGACACGATCTTCCTCCCTGACATCTATGGTGCATACTAGGAGCATGGCGGTTCGGGGACTCGAGTGGGTTTCTTCTCCACCACTCCTGCTTATATTTTGTGCGGCATTTAGCCACCGGCACCTGTTAGCCGGATTACATGATATTTTGTGTCAGTACAGAATTATAAATAAACAGACTGCAGCTGTGTATAATTTTGTACTCCTGACCCTCTGAGATAGCTAAATTATAAAGCTAGTCTCTCATGATCATTTTGATGAAGCGTCAGGGACGCCTTACTGCTTTATCTTTAATGTTCATTTAATTGCTGATGTGACTTGATTGATTGAGACATAGAACTCTGTGGGACCATAGGAGACTTGATTGTAGCATGTACCCCCTAGTCTCTCGACAGCCACGATCGCCGTATGACGTTACGTACCTCATATGGTTTAGCTGGCCTAGTCCGTCTCCATTTTCGGTACTGGAGCGTGACAAGGTTTTAGTGGTGGCCCATGCAGGTCTGTTTTTCAGACTTGTGGGGTATTGCGAATTATTAGGAGTCTCAATCAAAACTTGTTCCCCTTGAAATTCTGTTTCGAATTCTCTGTCCTTGCCTTGATCTCTAACCTGACTTGCATCCTCGAAATCTTCCTCGTTCGGACTTGATAATCTTATATCTTCTCTATAGGGGTGCTTCATTCTCAGTAGCGGGTGAGGCCCAAGAGGAAGAGCAGCGAGAGCATGGCTCGATTGGGCACCAGCAGGGGAGAGAACCTTTCCCAGGACGGACACGAGCAGAAATAAAACCAGAGGCAGTGCAGCCGCAGGTTATTGAAACTCCTGCAGCACCAGCAGCGACGGCAGTACCAGATGCCGTAGCACTCCTGGAGATCATCCGGGGGATTCTTGTCACTCACCAACAGCAACAGACTCAGCAGCAGGAGCAGAACGTGTTGCTGAACCAAGGAATTCAGTTAGCTCTTGAGAGGAGTGCCGGGGTTGACTCGGGAGCATCGGGAAGGTTCCGTCGCTTGAACCCGAGGTATTTTGATGGCACGGAGGATGCCATCACTGCGGATGCATGGATTCAAGACATTGAAGCCATTCTTGTGGCAGCTAAGGTTCCAGATGATGAGAAGGTTGATCAGATCAAATTAGTACTTCAGGATCTTGCCCGCGATTGGTGGGCATCAGAAGAAGTTGGTATAAGACGCCCTGTTCGTTGGACCACCTTCAGTGAAAGATTCAAGGCCAAGTATTTTGGCGTAGTAGCTCGATATGAGCCCCAGCAGAAGTTATCAGTCTCAAGCAAGCAGACAAGACCGTAGATGGGTATGCAGCAGAGTTCTGCAGATTGTGCCGTTTTGCACCAGCAATGGTGGCAACGGAGCCATAGAAAGCTATGAGGTTCCATCAGGGACTTCATTTGGAACTATTACAGCTTGTGGAAGGACACGACTACCAGACGTTTGACGCTGTTTTGACGGCCGCTCGGAGGCACGAGCTTACCCAGCAGAGGTTGGCATCGAGGACAGGAGGTCAGAAGAGATCTCATTCCCAGGTTGGAGAAGAAGCAATGCAGCGAACGTCGGTACCAGTACCCGGTGTACGTATTCATGATGCAGGAGCGCCGCGCAGGACGGCCGTGTCAACTAATACAGCACCAGTTCGGCATCAGCAGCCGAAGAATCAACAACAGCGTCAGGGAGCACCCCAGGGCTGTACATTCTGTGGGAAGGCAGGGCACACGAGGGAGGTGTGCCGGTCAGCGAATGGCTTATGCTTGAGGTGTGGTAGTTCAGACCACCGTATCTCCACTTGTCCTGTGATACAGAGGCCAGGAGGGCCAGCTCAGCAGTTTCCAGCATTGCCAGCTCCGGTGGCAACCCCGAGTGGAGGGCCAGTATTAGCAGTAAGGCCCCTAGCCCAGCGTCTACCAACGCAGGCTCAGATGTTCCGCCAGGCACAGGAAGCCGAAGGCCCTCAGAGGCAGCAACAGCATGGTCGAGGAAGGCCGTAACAAGGAGCTCAGCGGGGCTAGGGACAGGCTCTCATATTATCCTTGGGAGAGGCTCTAGCGTCTAGTGACGTGGTGGCAGGTAAAATTCTCGTCACCTCATTTCCCGCTGTAGCATTATTTGATTCTGGCGCTACTCATTCATTCATCTCTGCACAATATGCTACACGGATTGGATTAGAGTTTGAGGCATTGCCGGAGAGGATGGATATACTCACCGGTAATGGGATCGTAGAAGTTAGCAGAGTGCGCTTTTCATGTCCAGTAGAGGTGTGTGGGCATTTACTGCCCGCATCATTGATTGAGTTCCCTATGGAGAATTTTGATGTCGTTCTTGGCATGGACTGGTTGAGAGACAGTCATGCGATAATTGATTATAGAGGAGGTAGGGTCATATTCAGCGTTCCTGGGATGGAGCAGTTCATCTTTACTCGAACCTTGAAGAATCAGGCCGGAGGCGTCATCTCAGCAGCAGTGTCAGAGCCAGGACAGATTCCGAGAGTGGTCGAAGATTTTCTCGACGTCTTCCCTGATGAGCTCCCAGGGATACCCCCAGTCAGAGAGGTAGAATTTAGCATTGAGTTGAACCCTGGAACGAGGCCTATTACAGACAGAGTTTACAGAATATCGCCGTCAGAACAGGATAAGTTGTATCAACATGAAGAAGAGTTGAAGTCTAAGGGATTCATCCGAGACAGTAAATCGCCCTGGGCCATGCCAGTGATTCTAGTTCCCAAGAAGGATGGGTCGACGAGGATGTGCATCGACTACCGTAAGCTGAATGCAGTAACAGTGAAGAATAAGTACCCACTACCAAGGATTGATGACCTGTTTGACCAGTTGAGCAAGGCCAGCATCTTTTCTAAGATCGATCTTCGGTCAGGATACTATCAAGTAAGAGTCCGGGAGCAAGACATACCGAAGACAGCATTCAGATCTAGATATGGGCATTATGAGTTTTTAGTAATGCCCTTTGGACTAACCAACGCCCCCGCAGTATTCATGGATTTAATGAACCGCATCTTTCTACCGTATTTGGATAAGTTTGTGGTGGTGTTCATAGATGACATTCTTGTCTATTCCAGCAGTGAAGAGGAGCATGAAAAACATCTTAGGACTGTTTTACAGACATTGAGGAAGCATCAACTTTATGCGAAGCTCGACAAGTGTGAATTCTGGTTAGATCACATTTCGTTCCTGGGGCATGTAATTTTTGGGGCAGGAGTGTCAGTGGATCCGAAGAAGATTGAGGCCGTAGAGCATTGGCCAGTCCCGAGAACGGTTGCAGAAGTGCGAAGTTTCTTAGGATTAGCTGGTTACTACAGAAGGTTCGTAGCAGACTTTGCCAAGATCTCTGCGCCCTTAACGCGTTTGACGCACAAAGACGTAGAGTTTGTTTGGTCAGCTAGCTGTCAGGCATCATTTGAAGAATTGAAGAAGAGATTGATCTCAGCCCCGATCTTGACGCTTCCAGTAAGAGCGGGAGGCTTTACAGTATATTGTGACGCATCTGGGAAGGGTCTTGGATGTGTATTGATGCAGCACGGAAAGGTGATAGCATATGCGTCTCGACAGCTTCGAGACCATGAGAAGAATTACCCGACTCACGATTTGGAGTTAGCAGCTGTGGTATTTTCACTCAAGTTGTGGAGGCATTATTTATACGGAGATCGGGTAGAGATCTATACTGATCATAAGAGTTTGAAATACGTATTCACGCAGCGAGATTTGAACATGAGGCAAAGAAGATGGTTAGAACTACTGAAGGATTTTGACTTAGATCTTCAGTATCATCCAGGCAAGGCGAATATAGTTGCAGATGCACTGAGTAGGAGAGACAGTGCCTTTATCTTGACCTCGCAGAAGCATATTTTAGAAGACCTTCAGAGTATGGGAATCGAAGTAGTTTTGCCAAGGGATATAGAAAGAATGACCAGTATGCAGATTCAGTCAACCTTAGTAGAGAGGATAAGGGCAGCACAAGCAGGAGATCCACATATTTAGAAGTTACGGTCGGAGTGTGAATCAGGCCGTAGGAAGGAGTTAGTGATTCATGAAGATGGTACGCTCAGGTTTGGAAACAGACTCTGTGTACCGAGTGGAGACCTTCGGCATGTCCGAAGCTCATAGTTCTATTTACTCCATTCATCCAGGAGGAACGAAGATGTATCGAGATATCAGGCAGTTCTTTTGGTGGAATGGCATGAAAAGAGAGATAGCGAGATTTGTATCCAAGTGTCTGGTATGTCAGCAGGTGAAAGCCGAGCAGCAGAGACCAGCAGGATTGCTACAGCCGCTTCCTATCCCAGAATGGAAATGGGAGTACATCACGATGGATTTTGTGACCAGTTTACCTAGATCCCCGGCTGGCAAGAATACAGTCTGGGTAATAGTGGTAATAGTAGATCGACTCACGAAGGTCGCTCATTTCCTTCCCTTTCGAGTTGGACAGACTACTGAACAACTAGCAGAAATGTATATGAAGCAGATAGTAAGGCAGCACGGTGTTCCAGTTAGTATAGTATCAGATCGGGATACGCGGTTTACTTCCCATTTTTGGCGGAGCTTACACCAAAGTTTGGGAACCAAGTTAAGATTCAGTACTGCTTATCATCCACAAACTGACGGGCAATCAGAAAGAACCATTCAGACATTAGAAGATATGCTACGGGAGTGTATCTTGGATTTTGGCGGATCTTGGGAGGATCACCTTCATCTAGTAGAGTTCTCCTATAACAACAGCTATCAGGCTAGCATTCAGATGGCCCCGTTCGAAGCATTGTACGGAAGGAAGTGCAGGTCCCCTTTGGCATAGGACGACGTCGGAAAACGAAAGTTGTTGGGGCCAGAGATGGTCACGCAGACTGTGGAGATAGTTAAGTTGGTCAGAGAGCGCCTTCGAGTTGCACAGGACCGACATCGTCATTGGACAGATCAGCATCGTAGGCCTCTAGAGTTTAGAGTTGGCGACCAAGTGTTTCTGCGGATTTTGCCTACTCGGGGTATCATCAGATTTGGAACCCGGGGAAAGCTTAGTCCAAGATACGTTGGTCCTTTTAAGATTCTCGCTCGGGTAGGTGATGTGGCTTATCGACTTGCCCTTCCGCCTTCGTTGACTGGCATACATGATATGTTTCATGTGTCCCAATTACGTGGGTATGTCCCGGATCCGAGTCATGTCCTCGATCATTCTGAGTTAGTCGTTGGTACCGATCTAACTTACGAGGAACAACCCGTGTCTATTTTGGACCGGCGAGAGAAGGTACTCAAGAATCGGACGATAAGACTTGTCCGTATTTCTTGGAACCATCACTCTTCGGGAGAGTCAACCTGGGAGCGCGAGGACGAGATCAGATCTCGGTATCCGCATTTGTTTGACTAATAAGGTATATTTTTGCACCATATTGACACGATTCCATGCTTATCTGCACCTGCTTGTTTGCACTTTGTGATGTATGATAATAACTGCTAAGATAATTAACTTATATATGATTGTGCCTTGCTTGCCCTGATTTCACTATTCTGTCTTGGCTGGAATTCCGAGGACGGAATTTTTCTAAGAAGGGTAGAGATGTCACTCCCCAATCTTGGAATACGTATTTTAATACGTAAACCGATAAATTATATTTACCTTAAATTTATACGATATTTATTATGCAGTATTTCTTCATGCATTTCCCAAAAATATTCGACAAAATATTATTTTCTAATTTATTTTCTGCATTTGGGCCTACAGTTTTGGCTCATTTGGGTAACCTATTCTTGGTTCACCAATGGTTCATCATGAACCCTTTGGTTCATCATGAACCTATGGGTCCAAGATCTTTATATATAACTCATCTCATTCTCTCTCCTCTCATTTACTTCCTCTCATTTATTTCCTCCACCAACCAAGGCAAGTACCAACTTGCTCAAGAGATGGATCCATAATTTTGTCAATGATTTCTTACAAAACTATTTGCCAAAACATGTTCTTCTCCTCAATCTATACTAGTTTAGAACTTAAAAATTTCCATTTTGAAGCTTTGATTTTTGTAGATCTAAGTTTTAATCATTTTCGGATTTCCTTGGTCTTGATCTATTTTCGTTGGGGTTTTGTGGGTTTTGATGCTTCCATGTGGAAGAGAATTCCATTTCATCCAAGATGGAACTTTGCAAATCCGGATTTGGAGTTCGGATGGCCAAGTTGTGATGTTTTGAAGCTTTGGATTCAACTATGGTGTTCTTGCTGTTTGGAGAAGACAGAGAGCAGTGTGCCGAGCTGCTTAGCTTACGCATACTGAGCTGCGCGCGCTCTTTAGCGCTGCGTATGTAGCCTTGAGTACGCTTCCTGTTGGAAGCGTGTCTCCCCTTGAGCCTGCGTGACTTTTCACGTACACTGCCTTGAGTAAGCCTGCGTGACTTTTCACGTACGCTGCCTTGAGTAAGCCTGCTTTACTTTTCACGTACGCACTCCCCTTGAGTGTGCGTGCTTTTGTGCGTACGCTTTTGATATTTTATCAGATATTATATGCCCATTTTATATCCTTACGTCTTTTGTCCCGAGCATGATATGAGCACTAATGTGACCCCGGAGAACAAAGTGTTCCTACCCGATACATGTACCTGAATGTCCCAGTTCTTGTTCATGCTCGACAAATAACTCGTAACTCCACGTGGCGTATTTGCAATGATGCATTACACTAAGGAGGGTAGCACATGTTGACATACTGATTGACATGGATCCTCTTTGGGGTACTCGTACTAAAGTACGACTTTAGGAGGATAATCATGCAGGCCACAGCATGTGAGTCCAAGATTTCACCTAGGGTTAAATTAGGCAACTAAACATACTAGATGCATGGGGAGGGCAAAATCCCGAGATCGTGTTACACCAGCCGCCTTGAGATATTGTCTTGACGCGCCGGCTGGTCTCCACGGATACTGTGTCATCCGCAACGAGCGGATGACTGTATCCGATTAATTCCTGCTATATATTATATGTCTTGGCAAGGTGGCCTTACGAGGGACCTGTGCTCAATGACACCTGTCTACGCGAACCCCTGGGTTGGCTAGCCTTGCTGGAAAGATACGATCTGAGGATTTTGAAATAACATGATGCGAGGATAACCTCGTTCCACTAGAAACTCGTAGACTTGATTGGCCGCGAAAATGACTTGCGTGTATCTTATTACCTTTCGTGAATAACTGAGGGAAGCGGACTGTCATGGTACGTGATCCAACCCATGTTCTTGTTTGATTGTTGGGTTGGTTATCGTACTATGACAGGCTGTGGACCGAAGTTATGAACAGAAGACTTATTCTGGTTGTGAAGTGCTACTTCTTTGAATGACTGAAGAACATGGTCTATCATGGTACATGATCCAACCCATGTTCTTGTTTGATTGTTGGGTTGGTTATTGTGCTGCGATAGGCTATCGACCGAAGTCACGATCAGGAGATTTTATTATTTATACCTTTTTAACTTATGTGAAAGTTATAGAGTACGACACGTCCCGACTCCATGCGGCACCTTTTGTCCTTGTTTGGTTGTAAGGGTGCCATATGGGTTCGAGGATGTTGCGCTACCCTATAATAGTTGCATAAGTATTACTATTATCAATCATTCTATTATCTGGGTTTTTAATCTTAACTCTTGTGCCCCTTTGGCGGTACTTGCTATTCGGGGCTGACCCCGCTGGTTTTGTTTGGCCAGATCTCGTAGCAGAGCCAGAGGACACGATCTTCCTCCCTGACATCCATGGTGCATACTAGGAGCATGGCGGTTCGGGGACTCGAGTGGGTTTCTTCTCCACCACTCCTGCTTATATTTTGTGCGGCATTTAGCCACCGACACCTGTTAGCCGGATTACATGATATTTTGTGTCAGTACAGAATTGTAAATAAACAGACTGCAGCTGTGTATAATTTTGTACTCCTGACTCTCTGAGATAGCTAAATTATAAAGCTAGTCTCTCATGATCATTTTGATGAAGCGTCAGGGACGCCTTACTGTTTTATCTTTAATGTTCATTTAATTGCTGATGTGACTTGATTGATTGAGACATAGAACTCTGTGGGACCATAGGAGACTTGATTGTAGCATGTACCCCCTAGTCTCTCGACAGCCATGATCGCCGTATGACGTTACGTACCTCATATGGAGTAGCTGGCCTAGTCCGTCTTCGTATTTCGGTACTGGGGCGTGACACACAGTCAATAGATTCTAAGCTTCAGCAGCTCCGAGCAGAGTATGAGGCAGGACGAAGACCAGAGTTATGCATTTATGAAGACGGTACACTTCGACATGGTAAGCGTCTTTGTGTACCCAGTGGAGATATCAGGTAGGAGGTCATGGCGGAAGCTCACAGTTCTCAGTATTCGATTCATCCCGGTGGTACGAAGATGTACCGTGATATCTGGCAGCACTTTTGGTGGAACGGCATGAAGAGGGAGATAGCCCGGTTCGTCTCTCTGTGTTTGGTTTGCCAACAAGTTAAAACTGAACATCAGAGGCCAGCTGGACTTCTTCAGCCCTTGCCAATTCCAGAATGAAAGTGGGAGCATGTAACCATGGATTTCGTGACTGGATTACCTAGATCCCCAGCTGGTCGAGATGCTATTTGGGTTATAGTTGACCGGCTCACGAAGGTGGCCCACTTTCTCCCGTTCAGAGTTGGTCAGTCGACGGCTCAGCTGGCAGAGATGTACCTCAGGCAGGTAGTCAGGATGCATAGAGTACCAGTCAGTATCACCTCGGACCGAGATTCAAGGTTTACGTCGTACTTTTGGTGCAGCTTGCAAGAAAGTTTGGGAACTCACCTCCAGTTGAGCTCAGCTTATCACCCGCAGGCAGATGGCCAGTCGGAACGCACGATCCAGACTCTTGAAGATATGTTGCGGTCATGTACACTCGACTTCGATGGTTCATGGGAAGATCACCTGCACCTGGTGGAGTTCTCGTACAACAATAGTTTCCAAGCTAGTATCCAGATGGTCCCGTATGAGGTGCTGTACGGCAGGAAGTGCAGATCTCCGCTAGCCTGGGACGATGTTGGAAAGAGGCAGATGCTTGGTCCGGAAATGATTGCTCAGACCGTTGAAGTGGTCAGAAGAGTCAAAGATCATCTTCGAGTTGCCCAAGATCGCCAGCATCATTGGGCCGATTCTCATCGACGCCCTCTTGAGTTTTCTGTCGACGACCATGTATTTCTGAGGATTTTGCCTAACCGTGGCATCATTCGTTTTGGCGTACGGGGAAAACTTAGTCCTAGGTATATAGGGCCGTTCAATATTCTGGAGCGAGTAGGTGATGTGTCCTATCGTCTCGCTCTTTCACCGTCGCTAAAAGAGGTGCATGATGTGTTCCATGTATCCCAATTACGACGGTATATCCCGGACCCGAGCCATATCCTGGATCACTCGGAATTGGTTGTTGATACCAACCTTTCGTATGAGGAGAGGCCCGTGTCTATATTGGACCGGAGGGAGAAGATACTCAAGAACAAGACTATTAGTTTAGTCCGTGTTGCTTGGGGTCATCACTCTTTGGGTGAGTCAACGTGGGAGCGTGAGGATGATATCCGATCGCGATATCCCGACCTGTTTGACTCGTAAGGTATAATGTCCTTCTTATGCCCTACACCCTCAGCTTCCTTGCTTGCATGAATGATTGCTTGAATGGTTTCCTAGTTATAATTTGTTTGTGATTAATATAGCTTGTCCCGACATCTCTAGCCTCTTGATTAAATTTCGAGGACGAAATTCTTTTAAGGTGGGTAGAGTTGTCACTTCTGTTTCCCATTATACATATTTTTCAGGATACGTATACGGATTTCTGACAATTGTCAGGTGGCCCGTATTTTGACTTATCTTGCTTAGCTTAGCCTTGGTTTAAATCTTGACTTGATTGGTTCAACTTGGTTCAACATGACTTGACTTGGCTTGGCTTGGTTTGGTTTATTTTGGGTTAAAATGAGAGGGGTTGCTATATAAGTCAACTTCTTCTCTCTCTTCCATTATTTTGCATTTACTTCTTCATCTTCTTCATTTACTCCTCCCACCTACCAAGCCTAGGCAAGTGCAACTTGCTTCATGATGGATCTCAAGTTTTATTGTTCCATTCTTTTCCTTACTTGATTCTAAGTCTCTTTATAACTTGGTATTTTTGGATTTGATGGATAGATTCTTGTAGATCTAAGTTTGTAACTTTTTGGTTTTTTTGGTTTTGATCTCTAAAACTTGGTTATTTTCGAAAACTAATGGTTCTTTGTTGTAGAGAATTCAATTTCATGCAGTTTCGGCTTTTGTTTCGCTTGATTTCGACTTCGGATGAGGAAGTTATGGCCATGGCAAGTTTTTCGAACTTTTATGGCTGAACTTGCTGTTTGGGGACGATGACCCCCATGCGCCAGGGAGGCCATGCGCCGGGAGGCCATGCGCTGTGAAGTCCCGGCAACGCATCCCTTAAGTCCGATCGTGTCATGCACGTAGGTTCCTTACGCGCATGTACTGAAGACGCAACATGAGTTTCCACTCGCCGATGTGCAAGAATTCCCACGCACCGATGTGCAGGAATTCCCATGCACCGATGTGCAGGAATTCCCACGCGCAGATGTGCAGGAATTTCCACGCACAGAAGCGCAGGAATTTCCACGCGCCGATGTGCAGAAATTTCCACGCGCCGATGTGCAGGAATTCCTACGCGCCGATGTGCAGGAATTCTCACGCGCCGATGTGCAGGAATTCCATGCGCCAGAATTGCTCTATTTCACTGTTTTTGCCTGTTTAAGTTGTTTTGTAGCTAGAATCTTGAAAAACTCAAATAGGGAAGTTGTAGATCTTTTTCTTGGCTTCAAGAATATATCACTAGTTATTTTTTGCAAGTTTCTCTCATTCATGATAATGTAAGAATAGAACACGATAGTGGCCCGCTGTGGCGCACTCTTGACAAGTAAACTGACATGATATATCTCGACATGCTGTTATGACAGCTAGCCTGACATGACAAGTATGAAAGACCTGGACACCGTAGGCGATTATGTTTGTACAAATAAACTGGTATTGTCTTGCATCATGTCTAGGATGGTGATCCCTGAGTACCACGGTCAGGGGTACCTACTGAAATTGACTAAGGCTAATTAACTAGAATGATTCAGTAGTCATGAAAAGATTTTCCCAGCTACAGGCAATCCCGTTATCTGGGCGCACTAAGTGGACTTGTAGCCTACCGACGAGTATGGCACATTTCCAGCACACCGTCAAGTGTTGCACCCTTCTTAAATGGACATTCGACCTGGATAACCTAGATGGACTACAGGGCTTGTGGCTGTGGGATGATCTCATTGCATCTTGCTAGTAATTAGACTTGTGATAACCCTAGTTAGTTAAAGTATCAAGCCGTACTCCTTGCTTGGCCGTGATTGATTGAATAAAGTCTAGCCCAGCTTCGACTTGTCCTGATCCGGTACAAGATTGTGACAGGACATGCCTTATTATGCTTGCCTTAACAATAACGATCGGGGGACCAGTTCTGTTCAGGCGAAGGTTTATAACCCCGGTCCTTGTTTGGTTTAAGGGTTGTAACCTGGCTCCCGGAGTAGTTTTGTGTTTTCTCTTCGTTTATTGTATTATTGCCCCCCCATGCCATGCTCGTCATGTTTACCCTACTCAATAGCATGATTATCTATACTGGCCTTAACAATAAAGATCAGGGGACCAGTTCTGTTCAGGCGAAGGGTTACAACCCCGGTCCTTATTTGGTTTAAGGGTTGTAACCTGGTTCTCGGAGCAGTTCTTTGTCTTCTCTTCGTTTATTATCTTATTACCCTATCAGCAGTATTTGAGACTAGATCCTATTCAGGTGAATGATTTCAACCCCGGTCCTTGTTTGGTTTAAGGGTTGCAATCTGGCTACTTGAATGGTTTCCTTGTACTCAATTTATTATTGTTATACCTGTTTTTATCAGTTCTTATTTAGTATCTTTTATATTCATTTATGATATGCTGGTTTTAGTTCCTAAGTGAAGTCTCCTTTGTGGCACTTACTCTTTCTAGGGTCTGACCCAGCTGGTTTTGTATGGCCAGATATCGGAGCAGCTCCAGAGGATCTACCTACCTTCCAGCCAGATGGTGACCACCAGGCGTAACCCTAGCAACGAGTGGGTTTCTTTTTATCCTCCCACTTTATTATAAATTATTCTTTTGAGGCGTTTAGCCGACGAGCACGTGTTGGTTCGATTGCACCTTTACTTACTGTCTGCCTATGGGCTGTAACATGATTGGCAAATCCTAGGGTTGATCATGTATTGACTAAAACTCTTGGTAGTCCTGACATTTTGTACGACTAGCTTCATGATCATCCAATATGTAATGTATGGGACGCCTTACTAATGTATATTTGATGTTCTAATATCTTGTGACTGTTACTACTTGCTTGTGATTGAGACAATAGGCTTGTTCATGACCATAGGAGACTGATGGATTGTAGTTAAACCCTCATGTATCTAGACAGTCGTGACCGTATAGCGAGGTGGGTTGCACTTCAATATATGTAGCTAGCTATGTACGCCCCCGCTCTCCAGTATTCTGGTTCTGGGGCGTTACAACACGATCTCATCAAGAGGGGTGTTATTGCAGTGATTGATGTTCGAAGTCAGGAGAACCTGGCGGATCCGTTCACCAAGGGCCTCAAGCGCCAGCTGTTCGATGACACAGCTTGTAAAATAGGCTTGAAGGCATTCTGATATTGTGTTATTACATTCCTATCATAAAGTTTTATGCTATTAGTTCAAAGAAAAATCTACTAGGCATCTGACTTTTGGTTCAAGGGAGGACTATTAACCAGAAGAATACTAGGAACGGTGGGTACTTGTCCTTTGTGACATGGAGAGGTTACGAACCTACAACCACTGTTGTCTACTATTGTTTTTTGCGGAAAACGGATCCTGTGGGAAGGTTGGCTTAAATGTCTTAATGAGTTCTCAGGCAGAATGAATGCCTGGAGTGCTTTACAGGAAGCACGGTAGCGCAGCACTACAAGGAGTGTAACTCCATGCTATATTGGGGTGACTCCACCATGAGGTTTCCGGTTAGGGGTAATGCCTCAGCTTTGTGAGCCAAGTCACAACGGAGTAGCACCGCAAATAGGCAGGTAGCCTATGCTGTATGATAATCGTAATAAAGAGAGGTAGACAGCACTACAAAGAGGACGATGTCCTCATGTTACAGTGGCATGACACCACAAAGAGGTACCAGGTAGGCTAAAGCCTCGACTTCGCGAGCCATGTCATAGCGGCGTAATACCGTACGGAAGTGCAAGGCTTCATGATGGGTAGTTTGGCACTACAAAGAGGCTTGTGACCTCATGCTACAGTAGTATGACACTACGATGAGGTACCCAGGTGGGGTAAAGCCTCGACTTTAAGCCATGTCATAGCGGCGTAGCACCGCAAAGAAGCGCAATGCTTCATGCCATGACTCTTTATAAAGAACTCACCTATGGTGTATGGACAGAGATATCAGGCCGTCTCTTGAGGGTAAACTTGTAGACGCCCAAAAATTATACACTGAAATCAAGCTGGCACAAGGCCTTTAATGTGCAGCCTAAAGCATTGTTGATGTCATTATGTAAGTAGGAAGAATTACAGTTATGGTGCAGAATTCAAGGCTTAGTCCATTCTTGTATCATGCTGTTATTTAACCTACATAGGAAGATTCAAGTCGTAGCGATATCTCTCCTAATGCATGATGGGCAGTCACTGTGGGGAACGCTCAACCCATATATTGAGATATGTGGGAGATTGTTGGTGTTTTTGCCTTTGGACTAGGAAAGATATTCCCACATCGGCTACACCAAATGGTGAGAATCTCAATATAATGTATTGCTTGTGTTGAGGTGTGCACATGAGGTGTAGTGGGGCACAAGTGTGTGTCATGTGGGAGTATTTTCCTAGAAGGAAAAAGGATTAATTCCAACAAAGATATAAGTTGATTTTTGTTGTACGGACTCGGACTCGGACTTGGACACGGACTCCAGGATGACTTGTGCATGCACGGAAGTGTTCGGCGGGTAGGCGTGGACTGTCACACTTCTATGATGATTGTGGGATGATCTAAAATATCAAACTCTATTTTTGAGTATTGGTATTTTAGTCCCACATCGGATAGGAGAAGAGGTGAAGTCTCACTCCACTCTATAAATAGAGCCCCTTGGCCTCCTTTGAAAGATGTACCAAGAAGAGAGTTAAGGGAGTCCGTAAAGTCCAGGAAGCCCGTTCAAGTCTGAAATTTTGACTTACGAGCGTTCCAGTAGTTCTTCGTGAACTTGCTGGTTCCTGGAAGCAAATCGTGGTGGGGCGAATCTTGCTTGAGCAACGGTGATCTTAATCACCCCAGCAAGAACCTTTCCTCTTCTTCTTTCTTCTTTCTTCTCCTTCATCTGAGTTGTAACTCAGTTCTGTCCGTCAGCAACTGCGATTGCGAGAAAGAACGTGAGATTTACTTTCTGATTATTGTTGCTTTTATAATCAGATTCATATTATAGTGTTCCTCTTGGATCTCGAGAATAATCAGAAGGTGAACGTTTGTTGAACCTCTGATCTCGACATCGAGTCTACCATCTTTGATCAAGCCCCGAGACTAACAAAACTATCCCAACTAGTTGTAGTGGAGCCTATTCTAGGTTAACCTAACCTAAACGGGACCCATGTAATTTTATTTATATTAATATATAGCAAGTTTTGGAGGGTAATATGCAAATCTTCAAAATTAATATTTAGGAGGGAGTATCTACAAATAACAAATCCTTTCTATTATTAAGAAATTTTTTTTCATATATTTATTCAACGTACAACCAATATAATTTTGCAGAAACCACTTGCATTCCGTAACCCATGCGACCCCCTCCTTCCTAAATATACATTTAGTACATTTATTAAATTTGAAACCGTGTGAAGTAATCCTAAATCGAACGCTAACCTTCATTTCTTCTCACTCGTGCGCATCCTTCCCAAACCTTACATCCACCAACTTCTGATCACCTTTCAGCCTCTTCCACCACTTCTATAACCTCCCTAACCCTCTTCCCTCCACTTTTTTATATTTTACTTCACAAGAACTTGGCCGACCACCCACTCCACAACCCCAAAACTATCCTTAGCTTCTTGTCGTCGCCACTGCTGCCACTTTGCACTATTGCTACTGTTTGCAACCCTTCCTGTCCTCCTATGACCCTCCGAGAAGGTTCGTTGTGTAGACAAGACACTCTCCTTCGACCCCATTAAGTCCCCAAGTCTCCACAGCAACTTCGTTCGTCGGGATAAGCCCAAACACGAGGATAAAACATACCCGATCCCTGAAATATGAGAACAACAGGTTAGTCCCCTTCCACGGCTATGTTTTGACATTTTTATCGACCAAACCTCTTTTACCCAAACTCTAACTTGTACCTATACGTGTACTCTACCTTTTCTCAAAGCCGCAACTCCTGGATCGCAAGGATTCTCCGTGGTACTCGTTCTACGACAAAGTGTCAAGACTGAAACTGAATTCGATGCACTGCTGTTCGTGCACCCTTGGGAGACCCTACGGTAGAAATTAACCCCTTTATAACGTTCCTAACACTCTCCTCTAACATTCCACTATGTCCAAAATTCATCTCTTAAAATTTTATGTAATATTTGCTTGCAACTTTATTATTTTTGTCACCACAATCGTTGATCCTCAAAATAGAGTTTGTATAGCCTTATGTCCTATTTGTCCCATGGTAATATTATGAATATTAATTATAATTTTATTAATTTTAGAATATAAGTGTTATATTTTCATGATTCCATTTTGTCCGACATCAACCGAAATTGGGCAACCTAGTAAGATTAGTTGAATGTGCTAACTGGTTAGCTTAACTTCTAGTATAAAATAAATATGATATGTTTGAATTTTTTTTAATATTTTAGAACTAATAAAAAAATTATGATATCAAAATAAGTATTTTAATGGGTAGCATGTTACCAATAGGGTTGAGACTATCTAACAAGTGTATAGAATAAACTAGTGTATTATAATTAGATAGGATATTATGATTGAAATATGGTTAGAGTAAGATGTGCTTTGTGCGGTAGTTGATTTGTGATTAATGTTTACTAGGAGTTCGTGATGGTGTAACTGGAGATACAAGAGCCGAACTGTTATACGCACACTTGGAGAATACAGGCAAATGTACCTTGCCAAGTTTCAGTACATATTCCTTTCTTTATTTTCTTTTATTTCTATCTTGATGTATATCATGACGTAGAAATAGTTGGTACTTAGCGTCCAATTAGTATTCGGGTGCCGATGTCTATCTATCGACACTAGACATGACGACATGTTAAATTTGTATCCAGTGACACGATGGACCGCAGGACACGGACACGATGGATGATGATAATATGATACAGAGTATAACATGAGATATTCGTCGCTATGGACTCTGTGATAGCATGTACTACTAGCTCGCATGACTTATTACTAGTATATAATTCATACTTGACTTAACTGGATAGTTCTAGAGCATGGGATGGGGAGGACTCTACCGAACAGTCGTGACTCATGACCATGTCTCCTCATTCAGGGTTTGGTTATTTTTGTATGCCAGGGTCTCTATAGTAGAGCTTTAGAATTGTTTCGTGTTCACTCATTGGTATCACGACACGGTGCCATGAGTGATTGTCGGTTTGGCTGGCCTGGTATTCAGATTGTCCTTAACTGCATATTTACACTTAGATGGTTATGTTAGTTGCCCTTCATTTTTAGATATCCTCTTTACTGTTACTTGGCATGTATATTATTTACCTTGCTATGCTGTCTGAGGACATAGTTATTTCCTAGGTTTAGATGATGAGGTTTACCCAGAGGTATATGGTTCTAGAGCTCTGGAGATGTACTTGTTCAGGAGGACGAGATAGTCCTGGAGGATTTCTTTTGAGTCATGTCATCCTCTATTTTAGAGATTGCTACTTTATCTCCTATTTTGTTCAACAAACTTGTAGTTGGATATGTTTCTATTTCTTTTGCTATGATGACGGGTTGTTTTCCCCTTACATTTATTTTCTTTATTTACTGTTGAACAATTGACATTATTATTGTCTTTATTATTGGACTTGGATATCTAGTGTTTTGCTTTTCTATGTGGATTGGTTTAGTTCTGGACTTGTACCCTGTGTTGTTTTGGGTTTATTATCATAATTTACAGCTTAAGCATTCGTTAATGGGCTTGTTAGGAGGATTGGCCCATTGGTGACGTGCTGCTGGCATATTTTTTATACATGGTTCTACGTATTTTGGGACTGGGGCGTTACAAAAAGCTAGCTGGCTACATCCATGACCATTCACACAAGGTAAAGTTAGCACAAATTTGTTAGAATTTGACACAAAATTTGTGCTAAATTATAAATATTGTTATCTTTTATTAATTGATTGTTATCTTTTATAGATTTTTATATACTTAGATATGTCAATTCATTGTTTGTTTTCGAGGTTGTTTTGGAGTGTAACTTACCTTAGCGTTATAGTAGACATTCTAAGACTGTTAGATCAGAGTCCTCAAATAAGCTCATTCTATCTAGATGAATGCATGCATTGGAGTCATTGAATTTCAGTTATTCAGTATCTCAACCAAACACATTCATTACAAAGTTTTTATTTAAACACTCTGATGGATATTAGCTATTAAATATGGTTAGTTTCCTTTAATTTGAATGGAACCACAATTTTGACCTAAAATTAGTAGTTTGGACTTGTCAATGACCAGGTGAGACTAAAATTATCAGTATGGACTTATCAATGACCAAGCGAGGCTAAAATTAGCAGTATAGACTTATCAATGATCGGAGGGGGCTAAAATTAGTAGTCTAGACTTGGTCAATGACCAAGCAAGGCTAAAATTAACAATATGGATTTTGCAATATGACCCTATGGATATACTCCCCCCTCCGCACACACACATAAACACACTTGGCAATGATGATGCGATAACCATGAAACCATTTTTAGTGTGCATCTGATTACTTTTGTTAGCTTACGTTATCGTGTGCTTTTAGTTCTTCACACTTGTAATGATGAGAACTTATGATACTATATATGAGCAAAACTATGAATTTCCTAGGTAGTTTCAGCAAGAAAGGAAGAAAATTTGGTATAGTTGTTCTGAGCCTTTACTTAATTTATTAGTTTTCTTATACAAACTTTATTATAATGTAACTTGCATGATCACTTAACTCCCTCGTATGTTTATAAAGCTGCAGCATCGAGCTTTAGTCTCTATACCTCTCCACACATATCTCTTAATATAATTTCTAGTTTATTTGCATTTTGTCCTCCAAGAACATCATTAATATTTTGTAGACTAGCTCCATACAAGAGTGTAACTTTAGTGACTTCCAATGGAAGTGTATTTCGTGTTGACTTTTATAAAAAAATAGAAGGCAAATAAATATGAGTAAAGTGATGGGCATAAGATCTGAATGTGCATGCCACAATTTATTACTCTCTTTGCTACTATAGCAAGAATCACATGTTACGAGAAGACATATATTTATAGTCCTCATATGGGTGTTAAAATAGATCCTTAAGAGAACCATAAGGATATATTTATATTTTGCAACATTTCATTCTGTCACCCTGAATGAGAACACCATGTTGCAACGACAACGAAAGATTAATAAATTAGTCTTTTAAGACATCCACATTTAGTTCTTTCGCCCATCACCCTACTCCTATGTATATGCCTTATGTTTCTTTGTATAAGTCAATGTGGAATATATGTTGTTGGGAGGAGTCACTAAAGTTACAGTCTTGTCTGCCTAGTCTATGAAAATATTCTTCGTAAGTTCTTAGGGAACTATAAATACAAACAAACCAGAAAATATTTTAGAAAAGTGAAGATGAACGCATATATGCAGTAGATCTTTAGCAAAAGGTGGAAGCATCTATGGCATCGACTCCATGGCATAGGAGAACACATTCATAGGTATTTGGCAAAGGTAGAACGCATCTATGCAATGACTCTTTGGCGAAGGCAGAAGCATCAATTTGAGAAAATATTGTATTTGAATGTTTTACGTACCGATGTAACAAAAATGTTGTATTAATGAAAATTTGGTCGGTCGCTGTATCAAAGAGCGTAGACTATTTTGTATTCATTGATTCAAACAGTCATCTATGATCATTGCATTGACTATTATGTATTCTGACTTGTGAGTAAAACAATCATCTGTAGATCCTTTAGAGGCCACTGCATACACTGTGGTTTATAGATCATATAGAGGCATAGACTATAAATGCTTCAAACAGTCATCTACGATTATGGCATAGAATATTATGTATTCAAACATGTGAGCAATCTCTGATTATGTTTCAGACATACATCACTGTATCATAGAGCTATTCAGAGCTATTGTATTTTTTAATTTTTGGAAATTAATAAATTTTAGCAACATTTAGCGACATTCAGGGATGTACAACGATGCCACAAATGTGTTGCTAACATGTATCAGAATGTAGCTATATGTAATAGTATATATCTAAATATCGATATACGCCGCTAATCTGCAGACATGGCAAAGTCTGCCATGTCATCAACCACATTGCTAACCTTCTTTAAAAAGTTGATATTTTATCGTTGCTTTGGCGACAAATAACGAATAAATATAAGTCTCTAAATTAGCGTCGCATATATCGCCCAACGTAGCTAATACTAGAAAATCTAGCGACATCGAAGACGTTGCTAAATACGTTGCGAGTGAGGTTTTTTTGTGATTCAACAACTAGTTATTATGCGACACGACTTAAATGTCAGGAAATTCGTTGCTAAATATGTTTAGCGACATTTATTTAGATACTAGCAACGTCGCTTAACGTCCCTAATTGACTTATTTTAGTAGTGTACTAGGTTTATACCAATAACCAATTGTAAAACAAAATAGGATTAGGTGGCAACGAGTCTAAACGGACTAACATTCCATGCATGCAATATTACGTAGCCCCATGCAAAAACAAGAAGCTTTGTACGCACCACCAATGTTCTACCGATCGACTGGATATACTTAATAAATGATTCTACGAGACCGTTTATGAACATGGAAGATTGAATATTCAACTTCAATCCCAAGGAACATGCAATAGTCAAACGTCTTTTATATGAATTCTTCGGCATTATCAAGTCTTATGGACTTTATCTGACTATCTTAATGGTGATCCCGTAGCTTTATTAACTGTGCCAGGAGTTTTGCAAAGACAATATTTCTTGTGGACAAGATACATGTAACCAGCAAGTCGATGCATTAACCAATACGATAAAATGTTTAAATGGTCCACATGTGTAACTCTACTTTTCTTAAATTATAAATTTGGTATATATATTTATTTGAACCAATTTAAGATTTTAAATTATTTTATCTTAAACTAAATTATCATTAATTATTTCTAACTATAGTTTCCTAAACTATTTTTTTACTATTTTTCTAATTCTTAATTTTATTCCAAATTGCATTTCTTTCCTATTTTTCCTATGTAATTTCCAGTCCATTGGATCAGCCCCAACCCAATGGACTAGCCAACCCTTCCCTCAATTTTCAGCCGGCCTATTTAAGCCCAGCCCAGCCCGGCCTATTACCTATTGGATACGGTTTCGGGTCCAACCCACTGACCCACAAACCCGCTAACCTTAA
>JANAVB010026467.1:0-29729 GCA_029216955.1 Iris pallida
ATATATATAGATAGATATATATATATATATATATATATATATATAGTAATTATTATATTATATTATATATATATATCAAGTGGCACGAGGGGGGGGCTCTCGGCGGGGAGACCCGGGATCGAGCCCCCCCTCCCGCACTAGCCGGCTGGGTGGCGTTGCCACGGGCTAGTGCGCGGATGCCCGGACACCATATAAAAAAAAAAAAAAAAAAAAAGATATATATATATATAATAGATATATATATATAGATATATATATATATTGGAAAGGGTAACTGTGTCTTACGCTCCCACCGAATCGACCTCTTACCTAATTGGGCCGCATGCCTCACCACTACCACTACCACTACCACTACCACTAGGCTAGGGATCGTGTGTATATATATATATATATATATATATATATATTATATATATATTGGAAAGGGTAATTGTGTCGTATGTATATATATATATAATATATTATATATATATATATATATATATGGGTGGTGAAACATGCGGCCCAATTAGGTAAGAGATCGATTTTCGGTGGGAGCATACGACACAATTACCCTTTCCAATATATATATATATATATATATATATATATATATATATATATATATATATATATATATATTTTGTTGTGAAAATGGGAGAGAAAGATAAAAAATTGGTAGCTAGAAAACTGTACGTAGCTTTTCTCATTGATAACATATATAGAGGGAATGAGATAGAGATGTTGTTGTAGGTATGGATAAGGGCATCCATATTTGGATTTATCCAAAACACAACACTCCCCCTGGATGTCCACTTTAATTATTGTCTCATTAAAAACTTTTCTAGGAAAAATTCTTTGAAAAAAATCCATAGAAAAGAAAAGAGTGCAATAATATTTTTCAGGAATATAAGTCTTCAGGAATCTAAGTGGGTGCGACTTACACTGCCTCGTTAAAAAACTTTCGAAGAAAAAATCCAGTGGAAAAAAACTTCAACGAAGGAAAAGAGTACAATGCGCAAAGACATGCTTCAAGATATCTCCATTAGCATCTTCATGATGCTGGATGCTCCCCTTAAAAAATATTACATTATTGTTCTTACATCAATTCAAAATAAAAATCAACCCCCAATACAATTTAAATATTACATATCACCCCAATACTTTATTTGTCTATACATTTATACTCGTATCTTTATGAAGAGGTTGCATGCTTTATTTGTGATTCTTGAAAGCTCACAACTTTCCCTGATATGTCGAACTATTGAAAACATAGCCACGCACATTCCATATTCGCTTTGATAAAATTGCCGCAGTGATTTGATTTATTTTCTCTACATGCAACGTTATTTATAAAATATACCTTGTTTGTGGTATCCGCTTAATGGAGTATCAAATAAATATCATTCATCTGCATATCTCATTAGATCAAAATATTCATCAAGAATAATTTATATGCCTAATATTATTCTAAAATATTGTGCTGAGTAAATGACAATAATTTTTTTTATATTCTTTAAACATGGTACTTCAGGACCCACATGTTCTTTTGGTTGTAAAAGATCCTATTGATCTGACCATTATAGCTAGGTATATCATTCATATATCTCTGCAGGCGATTTATCTCTACAGGAGATTCATTGTAGATCTCTTCTAGAGACTCATCTTTTCATGAGATTACATGAGATCTCTTTAGGATATTTATTTTTATCTCTTCTGGAGATTCCTCTCTTCTTTATCTCTTCGGAGATTCCTCTCTTCAGGAGATTTCGATCTCTACGGGAGGTTTTTGATCTCTTCGGGAGATTCCAATCTCTTCGGGAGATATTTCAAATCTCTTCGGGAGATATTTCAAATCTCTTCAGGAGATATTATCATATTTTTTATCTTTTCAGAAGATTTTCTCTTTATGAGGCACTTTTAATCTCTTAAGGAGGTGACCATTTTGATGAATCCATTCAGGAATTTATCCATAAACTCAATGAGCCTATCACATTCTTCTGGATGGTTTAATCCATATGTAGATCCTTCGGGGATAACATGATAATATCAAATCCTTCAAAGATTTACCTAAAAATTTTAAATCCGTGACCTTCGATAATATATCTTATCGTATAGGTTATCATGATCGAAGAATATATTTATTCATATTCTGTTCATGATTATTTCATGAATCCTTGAGCTCTTATATATTTGGATATCTATTTGTTACAAATACACATTCAAAACCTACCGCATTTATTCTCTTTGGGTTTTGTATTGTAGGACCGATGTCACGACCCGCACCCGCTTTTCGGACGCGAGCTCGTGAGCAAGCCAGCTACGTATCGAGCGGACTCCAGCCCGACTCGAGTACGTATAAGCTGTCAAGGGCAGGGTATCATGTCTAATCTAAACTATATCTCAATCCACATGAATCATATAAAACAAGAATGAACAAGTATGGGTCATGGTCTGCTTTCTATTAGCATATTGTTCGATTAGACTCCAAGAATGATATGAGTCTATAAATAAGCAGAGTATATCGTGGTACTGAATATAACGCACGAAAGGAGAATAAAAAAATATCACAAGCAAATACCTGCATCATAGATCGCAATCCTCTACCATCCTGCTCTGCTAACTAACTCCATGCAGTCGCTAAACCTGAAGAGATCATCAGGTCCTCAGAGGACTAGCAAGATACATAATATACAAGCCAGCATGTAACAGTACAAGTATGCAAAGAAGAAAGGAACAATCAAGGATATCCAACGAGACAAAATGAACTAAGACACAAGATCTAAACACAAGGATCCTAAGACACTGGCATGCCATACTAGAAATGGCTAATAGGTCAAAGCTATAGACCGCAGTCAAGGCAAGCACTCACAATCTATAGTGTCTCAATCGCTGTCAAGGCAAGTACACACAACCAAGACGGTAGCCAATCTTAGTATAAAATTCTATAGACCGTAGTCAAGGTAAGTACTCACAATATATAGAATGTCAAAGTCAAGTCCTACTCAAGTCAAGTCAAGTTATAATCAAGTCGAGGGAATCGTGGTGTAGGACTAGACGACTCTATCAAGGAATATATATGAAACTAACACAGTGTAACAGATAGAACTATCATAACATAAAGGAACAAGAATGTGCAGGCAACTAGAAACATGTAAAGTAAAACTATAACAGGACGAGTGTACTAGACATGGAATAAAGCAATCACGAATGTAAGAAAAAGAACCGCAGTAAGATGATGAACATGTATATAAATTATACTGTACAAGTTGGCAAGGTATACTTGCGTGGGGGTTGCACGGAGAACCAACAATGTATCGCCAATCACAAGTCAGAAAGTCCAAGTCATCACAACTGTCTCCGAAAGCTGAAATAAACATTATTATTGTTCTCAGAATAGTCAAATTAGCTAGGATTTCCTGTCCTTAAGTCCAATTCTGGACAGTGGCAAAACGGTAATTTCGGACAAAAACGGTGTCCGTCGTTGGACCCGCTTTGCACCGAAAAGCGTGCTAGAGTCAATGGTCTCTAAAGTCGTCAAACAACATGTCTACGGATCCGGTTTGATGATACGAACCCAACCGTATGTCCAAAGTTGGATTCCGGCGGGCCGTGCACAAAATCACCCGTTGGGTCGGACCATAGGGCCCGCGAAACGGCGATCTGATCAACTGTCTCAGAATCGGACCAAACTTGGCGTACAGGACCAGAAAAATGACACGGTCCTTTTGGCGTAAGTTTCATCTCGATCTGACGAACGTGCACAAAGTAATTAGAAAACTTGCACAGAGGCCGATACGGTAAATTTCGACGGATACGCATCAAATTCGTCGCGCACATGCGACCAATTTGAATTCCGTCAAAGCCCACACGACCACGAAGCCGTTACGCACCTTTCGATGCTTTCGGTTCGTGACCACGTCGCCCGAAATGGCAGAACGCACGTCGTATCGAAGAAATTTCTATATTTTTAATATTTTGAAAACAGGTTTTGATCAGTTTTGAACGTCCGATTTCTCGACGCACAGTCGACGAAATCTGATTCTACGAAAAAGAGTTTGAAGCCCTATAGGTTGTCTTTAACTTCCTTTAATTGTTTTTTGAACACACCTAAGGGTTTGTCCACAATCTCTCTTGTAAGTGAGTATTCTGGACTGTTCTTACGTGTCCTGTTTGACAGTTTTTGGACGATGTTTGTGCCTAATTTCTGGACAACCTAGCGCTTGATAAATCAATCTATTTGAAAGGAAAATGAGAGTTATATGTTGGGTCCATACTTGAAGAAACGGCTCGGAGATTCGTCGCCCGTGTACGGAGAAAAATTGCGGCGAAGTAGGGCCGATGGCTGCACTGTTGCTGCCATCGATGCGCTCTGATACGTGCGTTTCAGTCGCACGGATCCCCGTGCCTGGCCGGCCGGCTGTCCCGCGGTGGCTCTCGGTGCGCGCGCGCGGGGCGCGCAGGGTGGTGGCGGTGTCGCGGGCACAAGGCGCGGCTAGGGTGCGTTCAGTAGGTTTTGCTCGGTTGTAGGCTGCTGCTTCTCATCCTTTATATGTACACTGTGTAAACGGGCCGAGGGAAAACAGGGGTTCAGCTCGGGTGGGCCTGGCCCATGGGCTGAGCGGTTTTAAGCTGGGCTGCCATTAGTGTATATATATTTATACATATACACACATACTTAGTTTAATACTTATGTATATGTATATATATACATATATATATATATATATATATATATATATATATATAATATATTTATATATAATATAAATATATATATATTTTAATATATATAGATATATATATATATATATATATATATATATATATATATATATATATATATATATATATATATATATATATATATATATATTGTATATGTGTATTGATGTATTTATATATAAATACATCAATACACATATACAATATATATATAT
Organism: Iris pallida; assembly: GCA_029216955.1. NCBI lineage: Eukaryota > Viridiplantae > Streptophyta > Magnoliopsida > Asparagales > Iridaceae > Iris > Iris pallida. The sequence continues at coordinate 4,920 of JANAVB010026467.1, forward strand.
ATATATATATATATATATATATATATATATATATATATATATATATATATATATATATATATATATATTTTTTTTTTTTTTATATATACATAAACATACACACACATATATGTATTTTGAATTTATATATACTTACACATATATTTATGTATTTATATATAAATACACCTACACCCATATACATATACATATTTTTATATAAATACATATCCACATATATTTATTCCTTTGATAAAGAATAAATTAATAATAACTAATAATAATAAATAGTTTATTCTAAATAACCACAATAATAATAATATTAATAATAATAATAATTCCACTAGCAATTAAAATAATTCAATAGCAGCTCCTGGATGGACATATCATATACTCCCATTACTGGGCCTCAAAAAAATCGTATAAATATTCTAAAACGCTATTTAATATCAATAATACCTAGAATTTACATATAATAATTACCTAGAAAATAATTGCCAATTCCTAAATATATACAAAATATTTGTATTTACCAAACATGTCTACAAGGCCGTATTTGGTCCCACTACATGACTACATGGGCTTGGATTTGGCTTGGGTCCAATCTGGACAGGTTCGGTACAACCGGGTCTCCTAATATTTAATAACATAAATAATTAACAATTTAACTATTTCCAGGAGTTAAGTCACAACTTAGCTTGGTTTTCCTAGTTAGAGCACACCTATGGCTGGGTCTTCCCTACCAGGGCTAATACACTGGTCAAAGCACGCTACTGCACTATCCGTGCCATGGTTCCTAGTCATCTTGTACTCCAAATTTAATCATGCTTAAAATCATCTACCGTAATAATTAACTAATTGATTATTTACAAAATTCTAAAAATCTTATTTAAATCAAATAAATAAAAATAAAAAATATTTCCAAATTTTCGGGAAGGGAAGCTACAACCGAACACTCCACATCTTGCGAGAGATATCGCATCTATTCATTAGATTATTCGTGATTTTAGTGTTATCCTTTAATTTTATCACCTTTTTTATTCTCATTCGATAATGTCATTTATGACAAATTTTTTTGATTCCAAATTTCTCTTAACTATGTATAAAACATAGATTTTATGGATACCGGTACCTCTTTCTCAGTCTCTTATGGAATCTGAGATATATCCTCTATTAGAGCGATATACTTTGAGAAATTGGATCTTTGGTTCATGACATCTCGTCATGAACTTTCTCTTCAGGAGATGCTACTTCAGGAGCGGCTTCTTCAAGAGTATTAGGGTGTGTTATATTATTCGGCCTCTTCTTCTGGAGAGATGAATATTTAGAATCTTTAGGTCTTACACGTTCTTACAAAAGAAATTATTTATTTGTTGCCTTTATTTGGTTCTTTTGGTACTTCTATTAGAAAATAAATTTATAGATGGTATAACTATTTATGCAGTATAATTAAAAACGTAAGCAAGCAAAGGATAATTTCTCCTAATTTAGTCAAGATTAGATAAATTAGAAATATGTCATGACACGTTCTTCTGGAATGATGCTTTAGAACGTTCTTCGAGAACGATGATGCAATACATTCTTCTATAACGATGCTTTATAATGTTATTCTAGAACGATAATTCATGACATTCTTCTAGAACGATAATTTACGACGTTCTTCTAGAACGATAATTTATCTTATACATATCTCCCCCTAACGGCGAGAATTATGTCTTATTAATGTGACATATCAAAAAAATATTCTATATAAAAATACCTCATGTCTAGAAGATTTAATAATCTAAGAAGATAAACATAATAATTCACAAAACATAGATGGTAATATTATAGTTTCAAATAATACCAACATAAACCATCTAGAAGAGATGCAATTCAAGACTATACTACTAGTTATTCAGATACAATCTTCAGGATTGATGGTTTCGAACAAACTTATCCTCGAGATCAAGGGTGCATGCTGCAATTTAGTAAAAGATGATCACACGAATTAGTTTGATAATTATTATCATCATTGATTTGGGATGTCTTGCCGATCGTGTCGCAATTTAAAAATTATGTGATTATTCGTCTTCTGGTTCACAATGGACTTAGGATTGAGCTTCTGGCTCAATATAGTATGTGACTTGACAAAGTGAATAGGTGGATAATCTCTCTAGGACGAACTTCTGGTTGTCTTGGACGAACTTCTGATTCTCTAGATTAGTGGTTACACAAAAACTATTTCACTTGCTCATCATTTTAATACGAGACCCATTTTTACTCCCAAAAAAAAATCTTCTGAAATTATGAGAGTATAAAACAATTTGTATAAGTGGATGGGTCTATTGGGTAAAATCAAGTGGGCTCTGCCAGAGCCTTCACTAATATGACCATGTCCAGCTATTATGAATACTATTTTCACACTAGTATTCTTGCTGGAATTTTTTGTTCCATTCTTAAGGATGGTGTTGGTACGTAGCACTTCGGGTCATGCATAAGATGTCTCTTTTCCATGGATTATAGTTCTAGATATGCAAATATAGATATTATTAATCAATAATAATAATTTTAAATATAGAACTTCAGGTCTGTGATAGTTGGTAGGACAATAATACATCTGTAGTATCCCTACGGATAGGACAATCTTATGACACCAACTTTAAAAAATTCTAATTTATATGAGGTTGCAATTTTAAAATATATGCACATATGAAATACGAACATTCAGGTTGGTATTTTCACTTTTAGCATTTCGAGGGCCAGCAACCCGCTACGACATACAAAAATTTAGTTCACAGACGACTGATTTTCTCTAAGAATGCAGCGCATCACCTGTCATGCATGCACTTCATTTGGAGTGGTACTAAACTCAAGTAATTTGTATCAATTTACAAATAGAACCACAAAAATGAAGTAATTTCTATCAGTTTGCTAATAATATATGTCATGCATTATAGTATCTTATCACATGCAAATATTTTTCATATTTCTTAAAGTACCAAAGTTTGACACCCAGTCTAAAAACAAAGCGAGCCTTCTTATTAGTACAACTAGAGTCATTGCTAGTAGGAAAATAATTCTTTCATTTCTATATAGTCATTCTTGCTGATGTTTCTTGACCATGTCCATGCATGTGCTCCTTTAGCATAACTTGCAAGGAGATTTCAATCAATCGTTAAGAAGACAATATAATACGTACTAAAAAAATAATTTACAACTACCAGCGGCTTTAACAAATAGAATACATATGAAATGTCCCTTATATATGCACACCATGTGGGAACTTGATTTGTTTGTTTGGACTAGGCCAAAGCCCAACAATTAAATTAAAGGATTAAATCTTTTGTTGTTTATTTTTATTTATTACCTCTTAACATTTAAAAATAATAAATGGACAGTTCCAATTTTCTAGTCAAATATCGGAAGCCAACATTTTATTCCATGTAGTATTGAAATAAACATTGTTCCTTGTGTTATTCACTTTGTGGGCTTCTCCATATCCCAGGATTCTATCTTGATAGATAGTGATAAAGACCTATCCATGCTAGATGCATGGATGAGTGCCATTCCATTCATACCAATTTTATATATTCATTACTGCATATAAAATATGGGTTTGGGGAAATAAAATTAACGTGATCTGATCAGCAATATTCATTTGGCGCTATCACAAGCATAGTATTGAAATTGTAATTTCATGCTTTGAAGTCATTATAGTATAGCAAACTATATTATCATTAGCTTCGATATCAAAAAAAAATTATATGTATGATTTTCACAAAAGCAAGCTTATTTTGCAATATTAGACTTGTTCTGGTCAATGCCAAAAATCGCAAAATGGGATGGTGTTAGTGGAGTTGAATTAATGCCTAATCGAGGAATCCAATGCCCTCCGAGATAATCGACAACATTGATATTTAAATACAATGTTCTAGATGGTCCAAAATGCCGAAAATGTCATACACACAATCAAACTACAGGGCATTCATATAATTGGGAATCATATTGTACAAAGAAGACATATAAAGGTTTTGCAGTCCTTGCTTGTGGTCATTGGTTGCTCGCTTGTGGAGGGTTCTGGTCTAAAACTGAATGAAGTTTCTACCTTTACTAGTTATATATTCGTTCCTGGATGCATATTTTGAAGAAAATGAAGTGTCTCGTGACGTATAAAAACTAATGGAATGCAACTGAAAATTTGGAGAGCAGGCCCGTCCATCCTTGAACAAACTCTACAACAGTTCGGACTATATAAGGTGTACCTCTAACATGTTGGGTTGCCAAAGTATAATTTTGTTTTAGTGCATCAACCCTTTGCTCCTAACACAACAGCCGGCTATGCATAGGGATATGCTTGAAAGTATTTTAAAGAAATTCTAAAAACTGGACAAGCAAAAGCTTCTCTGGATATAGTATTCAAAACCCAACTTTGTATAGAAACGTATAAGCATAGAATGCATATTAAATAAGTATATATCTTCCAGATATGAATGAAAACAATTTAAACTGATTTAATATAATAGAAAATAATTTCACTAACTATATATATAACACAATTCAATATATATTGGTCCATATGTATTGAACTTTTTTAAATGAATTTGAAAATTAGTAAAACTTTATTTGAATTTTATTTTTGTAACAAAATTTAGGAATTAGCAAAAAAATTAAGTATACTTATGACCAATCATGTGGGGAGATGCTTATAATTATTTGAATTTTCTTTTCTAAGGCCAATAAATTGGTCCATATTCTACTTGTAATATGTTCATCACACTACCAGAATCTGTTAGATTAGCGACATTTGTAAATGCCGCTAATGCCGACCAAAACGTCGCTAATTTAAGTTAGCGATGTTTCTAGCGTTATTTTAGAAACGACGGAAAAAAGCGTGTCGCTAATCGGTAAAACGTCGCAAAACGTCGCTACAGCGACGTTAATTAGCGATGTTACAAACATCGCTAAGTAGCGACGTTATTTGCGACGTTCGTTTGTGGTCGCCGTTTAGCGACATTTTAGCGACGTTTTGGCGACGATGTGGTGAGAAAAGATTCTTTGCCACGTCAGCAATTTAGCGACGTTATTAGCGACGTTCATAAACGTCGCTACGTAATAGCGACGCTAAGAACGTCGCTAAATTAAAAAAAATACAGAATCCAGAATGCAAATGGAGCTGGAGCTGGAGATACAATCAAGAGATTGACACAGTACTAATTCATATATGTTTTATAATTCCAAAAAGAAACAAACTAGTAGATAGTCCAATACAAAATATATCCATAAAACTACACTACACTAATGACGACCACGCAGCTCACGCAAACGCTCAGTGATACGATCACGCAACCACTTCAAAAAAGTGAGCTCGACGGCGCTAGGAGAGATGCAGTCCACTGCAGGTGCTGGATGAATGGAACTCCCGGTCTCACTAGCTACCGGTGCCACTTCCTCCTTAACAGTAGGAGGGGCCACCTCAGCATTCAGTGTTTCCCTCAAACAATGTGTCGTTGCTCGGGTCATGGGTGCCATCTGGTAAGATCGATATTCACAAAGAATATAATTGTAACATAAGCAAGCTAACCAAAGGAACCATCATCTCGTTTGAGTACATTTTCGAAAGCAGGTAAAAATGTTATTTTCGATTTTTTGCCAAGTGTGAGAACGGATGGCTCAGAACACAACCCAAGTGTGAGAACGGATGGCTCAGAACACAATCCAAAATTCATTGTAGCATACATTAGTGTGAATCGTCTATGTTCTGTACATATGGTGTAGTATATGTTCTTATCGAATCTAGTATCTGAAGGATATAACAGAATCAAGATGAACCCACATAATGTAATACTAAGACATCATCTACTACTAAAAGATATAGTGATAGGTTGTCGTATCATCATTGCCGAGGGATGGGGGTCGGAGGACAGTCAACTTTAACTACGGTTACATAGTTACTGCCTCGCCAGTCGAATGGCTGCAGGGACTATGTCATGATCACCATGTCATACCGTAGATTAATGCAAATTCCTTATAGAAGCTGAACTAAAAATCAAGGCCAATGGCTAACCACATCAGTTTTGATTATGAGAAGCTGCCGATACCGATACCAATAACGATTCCGATATCGATTTCAATACTCATCCCAATTTCTAGATTCTAGATTTAGAATGTAGGAGCTCATTTTGTAGAATAGTAAGACCCATAGGTTTTAAATTATAAAATGTAGAAGAATGTAGGAGATTTATAACTCTCCACATATGTTCAAGGCAGAACATTCATTTCCATAGAAACTTCCATAGATAGTATAATATATCCCAATTGTCAAAGATCGAAGTATAGGATTTTTTGGCGATATCGGTAGTATCGGTGGTTTCAGATCGAAGTATAGGATTTTTTGGTATCGGAAAACAAATAATTATTAATAAATTATTTACATTTAAAAACATATATTTTATAGATAATATAATGATTTTCATTTTTAGTATTTTTAAAATTAAATAAAATAGTAGTCATTATTACCCGATTGGTTTACATACAATAGAATGATTTTCTTTTTTTTTTACATGATTTTACAACCTTAGTATGCTTTAAACCCTTGTGATTTGTCTTTTTAGTTTAATTTTCTTTGTCGAATTAATCGAAAAAGAGATCCCCAACGTCGGTATCGGTCAGTATCGGGTATCGGTCGTTATCGGATCGGGATATGCCAAACTGATACAATACTATAAAGGTATAATATATCATATAAGGTCCATCTTTCTAATACTGATACAATACTATAAAGGTATAATATATCATATGACTAATATATAGTAATGTTCTTCAACGATGTATTTTACATGCTTAATTGCCAAGTGTGGGGATGGATGGCTCACAACACAACCCAAAATTCATTCTAGCATACATTAGTGTGAATCGTCTTTGTTCTATACATATGGTGTAGTATATGTTCTTATCGTATCTAGTATCTGAAAAATGTAACAGAATCAAGATGAACTTACATAATGTAATACTAAGACATCATCTACTACTATATAAGATATAGTGATAGGTTGTCATATCATCATTACCGAAGGATGAGGGTCGGAGGACAATCAACTTTATCTACGGCTACATAGTTTCTGCCTCTTCAGTCGAATGGCTGCAGGGACTATGTCTTGATCACCATGTCGTACTAGATTAATACAAATAGAGCTGGAGCTGGAGCCAAAATACAGAATTCAAAATACAAAATACAGAATTCAATCCCTGGGTTCGTCGAAAATACAAAAACAAAGATTGACACACAATACTAATTCATATCTGTTTTAAGTGTGAGAACGGATGGCTCAGAACACAACCAAAAATTTATTCTAGCATACATTAGTGTGAATCATCTATGTTCTGTACATATGATGTAGTATATGTTCTTATCGAATCAAGTATCTGAAGGATATAACAGAATCAAGATGAACCCACATAATGTAATACTAAGACATCATCTACTACTAAAAGATATAGTGATAGGTTGTCGTATCATCATTGCCGAGGAAAATGGGTTGGATTGCCGTATCTAGAATAATACCAATCCAACCCATATCATGAATAAAATGTTACCAATTAACTAACCAACAAAACTACTTGTTACAAATATCGGCACTATCGGTGCTTTCGAATCGGAGTATCAGATTTTTCGGTGTCAAAAAATAAATAATTATTACTAAATTATCAGATTTTTTCGGCACTATCGGTGCCCCAGACCAAGCCCCCCCACCCCTCCCCCCTACACCACCCCTAACCCTAACCGGAACCATATCACTAACCCTCCCCCACCAGCCCCCTCCCCTCCCCAGCCCTCCTCACCCCCCTTGCTCCCCCCCCCCACCAACCACCCCTAACCCTAACCTGAACCCTAATCCTCCCCTCCCTCCAGCCCCCCTCCTTACCCCCAGCCGCCCTCACCCTCCCCTCCCCTCCCCTCCCCCACCCACCCACCCCTAACCCGAACCCTAACCCTCCCTTCCCTCCAGCCCCTCCTCCTCACCCCCAGCCGCCCTCACCCTTACTGCCCCACCCCAGCCACCCCCCATTCACCACCCAACCACCCGCATCCCCCTGCCCCTCACTCCCCCATCGGACCATTCTTCACCCCCCAACCACCCGCACCCCTGCCCCTCCCCCCGAGCCACCCACACCCCCCTATAGTACCCTGTCCCGCTCAGTCAATCGGAGGAATCGAAACGCCAACGACGTTCGGACTTAGCCTTACAACGGCTGCTCGAAAACATCGCTCGGTCGAGGCGACCGCTCGCTCAGGTGGGGTAGTTTCGGTGAACTTGCCTCATCTTAGCCTTCACATAATAAATCATATATTTTTAACTTGCACAAGTAGGCTTGATAATAAAAGAGACGAATCCACATAGATAAATGAATAATCCCGACGGGTCGAATTGAGTTAGAATATGGAAAGGTCCAACGGTCGGCTTAGAGTTGGTGCACGACGTGCTTTAAAAATAACACTCGATCCTTCATCCCGTGGCTTGGGAGAAGAAAAGTTGGTTGAGTAGGTGAAGTTATGAACGTAGCCTAAGTCATAGGCGTCGCCCGCATAAGTGCTTCATAAAGCATGCACGGTCTTATCGTCCAAGGCTTGGCATAGCCTTGGCTTGCCCCATAAGTTAAGTTGCATTGCATGGCTTATGACATAAGTCTAGGCACCCAAATGACTTGGTCATTCAGAAGTCGAACACATACGCGGCACGTTTTCGTAATGCGAGGCTTGACGCAGCCTTTGTTCGTCGAGCCATTGTGCGTTTAAGTCGGGCAAGTTATGTTAGGCTATCGGAGTAGTAGCAAGCACGGTCATACGAGTTATACGGCTGGGTATAACCACATAGTCTTACAGTCTCAAGGCCCGTCATATAAAGTATGACTCGGGCGATAGCGTCGCGTAGAACGTAAGTCAATTTAAGGCACGATGCACGGACTTAGAGTTTAAGGCATGAGCCACGGTTGATTTAGTGAGTTTTGGAGAAAGGACTATCAAATAGGCATTCATGAGTTGAATGGAATGATATGGTAACATGAAAAGAATGCTCGCGACCGTGGGTCGTCGAGGGGTCTCAAGAATAGAGGTCTTGAACTTGGTTTTGAAAGAGATGGTAATACTGGAAGAAGAATGACTGTGTGAGACGTCAGTTCGAGTCGAGTCTTGCATGGTCATTGGACAACTTGTCGACAATGAGGAGTTTCCACGAGTGGCAACCCTGGGCACCATGGGACCGCGTCGTCCTGGAGGAAAATAGGTATAGCCGTAGCTGGACGAACCGTTCGGGTTATTCGGGAACTTTCAGCGGGGCTAGCTACTTGCGTTGAAAGGGTTACCGAATAGCAAGGCTATAGTCCATGATAGCTTGTGATGTTAGTGACCAATTCATATAGATGGGTCGGCACGGGCGGCAATCCGTGTGTGTGCCTTTGGATTGAGTCAGTTGAATGTGTGTACAGTTACAACATAATATTTGGTCCTAAGATTTGGCATCAACATAGGCGACGTGCTTCGGCACGAGATGCGGCATCGGTCTTAAGTTGTTGGCATATAAGTTGTATAAGTTGGTTTAAGTCATCTTGAGTTTAAGTCAGGAAACACCGCAAGGCAAAGTCGGTCAAGTGACACTTAGTCCACAAGTCTTGATTGGGTCTGTTGGTGATCGAAGTAGCAAGGGCCGCGAGACGGCGATATGATTAAGTCACATTGAGTTGCGAGGCACGATATGATAGATTTGTAGCACGGTCACAAGGAATTGGGTACTATCGTGTAGTTGCATCTCTGATTATATGTCGAAGGGCAAATACGACTCGATAGGTTAACGTTGTTGGTGCAAGCACGGGATGATCTAGAGACACAAAATAGGTTGAGGCGTCTGTCCTAAAACTGATCCTAAGGCAAGAGTAGAAAGACAATCATAAAAGGACTATGTTGCACAAAGTAAATCAAACGTGTCAATTTTGTATGGGTGGACGAGGAGCTCATTCCACCAGTACAGTTGAGTACTGACACCCACATAGTTTTCATATGCAAGCACATGTAGAAGTTCGTGGCGCGGAGCTCGCTTGGATGCGTCGAGGTACGGAGTTCCTTGGCGATTCGAAACATACGGCCGCATGGAGTCAAAACTTATACGAGACATAATGTATGGGCATCGCCTTCCAAAGCATCCGCTGGTTCAAGACATGTATTGAGAGATGGAGAGAGCTGAGCGACTTGTAATGTGAGAAGAGTGAGCTTGAGTGACTTGTAAATCTTGGCCTTGCGTCCATTGTAATCCTTGTTTCAATATCAATAAAATGCATTTTTGGAATGACTTGTGTTTTGTTCTAAATTCTACTGCTACTATTCAATGTCTCTGCTTGTGACTTCTGTACGACGACCCCGTCGCAGCCGCTGAAATTGGCCGTTATGAAATCCGCCTTACATGAGCGCAATCTAGGCTCGTGCGGTATCACGCCTTCGCGAGGACGATCGCTCCTACGGTAGCGGGACGAGACATAATGGTATCAGAGCACGACTTTACGTCCTTGGACTATCGATTGAATTCTTTAACTCCGTTGTTTCCACAAACTCTGAAGTATTGCTTCCGCAAAGTTGATATCGTTGGTACGCTCTCTCTCAAATATTATACGGGATGTCCATACAATAAGTCTAACTATTTTGTAAAATATAGGAGAACAATTTTTGATAAAATGAAAAGATGGGTTACGTAAGCATGGTTAGCTAAGTCGGGCTGGTCATATACACCAAAGTTGTATCGACCCCAGCAAAGTCGAGTGCTGGATTCATAATGTTTCGAGCTAGAATGAGTTGAACTCAATTGAGTAAAGTGTGATGACTATCGATAGGGGTGCTATCGAGCGACGATAACGTCGGTACGATATAGATTGGCGTGCTTGAAAATTGAGGAATGGTTCGAACGAAAGATTTGAAGAAGTCGATTTTGATTCGAATGATAGTTTTCAAGATTTGTCAAATGACTTCATCCCTGAGTGGTGTATGCGATAGCTTCAGGGATGTCGATCGATTGATTGAGGATGTGGGGTATCGATGAGTCTATCAGCAAGCGTCGCACATATGCAAAGCCGTGGATTGAGTATCGTTGAATGAGTTGTAGTCTTAAGACTTGACGAGTTGATTCGAACAACCTAGAAATTTACGCGTACGGAACGTGCACGAGATTGAGAATTGTGCGAAGTATGAAACGCAAAAATAATTGAGTAGGTGAAATCAAATCGAAGAAAAGTTAAGGTGTAGCGAACGGACGACTTGATAAAGAAAATTGATAGGTAGATCTTATAGAAAAAGTTAGCACGATGGAGAGATAGCGGGCATGAAAAGGTTGAATTTTGAAGTTACGCGAAGGACTCTAAGGATTGGATTGAATGTTGCTCGATGATTTGAGTTAGCAAAGGGACGATGCGAATTGAGAAAATACATTGGTCGATGACTTAAGATAGATGGATGAACAATACGGGAATTTGGGTTTGAAGAATTTGATATTGTGAATGATTTGAGGGATAATGATCGAATTTGAATTGAATGTCGAGGAGATTATTCAGTCGGACGATAGCATCATTCGCACAACTCGAAACTTGTTGCAAAGGAAGATCGTCAGGTTACGCATATCGTCGATGGTATTGAGGCGTATCAAAGATCGATATACGATAACTCGGAGGTACTCTGACTCGGCGAATGACGATCGTGCAAGTGTTATTGTTCGGTTGGATGCTATGCTTAAGATTTTGATTGAGATAAATGTTGGATGAAAATAATTATGTCTTGATGGTTACGTAGATAACCACAGCGTCGACATTCTTGCCTTGTGCGAGCGTGACTCCAGCCTCGCACATGCGTCACGTCGGATTTGGGGCGATCGTTCCGCGTGAGCGCTGACATGGTGATTCATGTCGCGGGATTGATTAAACTCGTAAAATTTTGGACGCGACAACTTTGATTGTCTCGACATGTTGGTTTGATGCGAAGAAAAATTCAAGAATGTTTGGACTTACGATTGATGAATGAAATAAATTTAAGGATTGAGTAGGTCCAATCCGCGTATCAAGAATGAATTAGTCTAGACACAAAACAAGAGTTACGACCCGATGAGGATGATTATCCCGCGGGAGCATGCATGGTGGTTCATGCCTACCGTGGATAATCTGAATCGCATGAGATCGAGGCACAACATATTGTTAAGCTAGACGACCTCATGATCGAATACGTGAATTGTGATGAATGACTTAGGGAATATAAAATGTGAATTATGGTTTAGCGGTGAATTGTGTCGTTGCGTGTTTGACTTAGAAGGATTGATAGGCGGAGTATGTCGAACGTGTTCGAAGAGATAGACTATGCGAAATGGCTTGATGAACGAGTGATATTGATACGTCGTAGAATTGGTTGAACATAAGTTGTCGTAGGATGGCTTTGCTGAATGACTCGGATCCCGTGCGACGAATGTTGGGATGTGTGTAGGAAATCGATGCTCGATATTTAGAAATTGGAGTGATGTAAGTTTGGGTAGAAAACCCCGTACTATCAATTTGATTTGACCTTAGGATGGGGTCAGTGTTGATATTGTTGTTTGGGAATTATGATTCCAATACTGACGGAAAGATATAGCCTAGCGGTTAGGCAGACGTCCCGGTGCGGAGCGATAGGAATTGTGGAAGCACCACTTATGAAGCTCGGTTGACCTGCACGTATATCAGGGACGCTCGAATATGTGCACGATTCGACTCGAGTGATGATGGCGGATTCTCTATCACGAGACTTGGCCGAAATGCATGTATTTTGGAGACGCCTGTAATATGTGCACGATCCAAACTAAGTAATACGTTGAACCAAGTGAGACTTGAGGAATGGAAAAGTGTCGAGGATTTTGAAATCGTATTAAAGGAAAGATTGATAGTAGCACGAGCGTGACTCGGATTTGGGAAATAGAAGAAATGTGTACGAGAGTCGTTGAACGTTCGAGTGATAAGTAAATGAGTAAGTACTCAGTTAGTTTCGAAGACGAAACTTTTTCTGAGTGGTGTATGATGTAGTGCCCGGTCCCACTCAGTCAATCGGAGGAATCGAAACGCCAACGGCGTTCGGACTTAGCCTTGCAACGGCTGCTCGAAGACATCGCTCGGTCGAGGCGACCGCTCGCTTAGGTGGGGTAGTTTCGGTAAACTTGCCTCATCTTAGCCTTCATATAATAAATTGCATATTTTTAACTTGCACAAGTAGGCTTGATAATAAAAGAGACAAATCCACATAGATAAGGGAATAATCTCGACGGGTCGAATTGAGTTAGAATATGAAAAGGTCCAATGGTCGGCTTAAAGTTGGTGCACGGTGTGCTTTGAAAATGACACTCGATCCTTTATCCCGTGGCTTGGGAGAAGAAACGTTGGTTGAGTAGGTGAAGTTATGAACGTAGCCTAAGTCATAGGCATCGCCCGCATAAGTGCTTCATAAAGCATGTACGGTCTTATCGTCTAAGGCTTGGCATAGCCTTGGCTTGCCCCATGAGTTAAGTTACGTTGCACGGCTTATGACATAAGTCTAGGCACCCAAATGACTTGGTCGTTCAGAAGTCGAACGCATGCACGGCACGTTTTTGCAATGCGAGGCTTGACGCAGCCTTTGTTCATTGAGTCGTTGTGCGTTTAAGTCGGGCAAGTTATGTTAGGCTATCGGAGTAGTAGCAAGCATGGTCCTACGAGTTCTACGGCTGGGTACAACCACATAGTCTTACAGTCTCAAGGCCCGTCATATAAAGTATGACTCGGGCGATAGCATCGCGTAGAACGTAAGTCGGTTTAAGGCACGATGCACGGACTTAGTGTTTAAGGTATGAGCCACGGTTGATTTGGTGAGTTTTGGAGAAAGGACTATCAAATAGGCATTCATGAGTTGAATGGAATGATATGGTAACAAGGAAAGAATGCTCGCGACCGTGGGTCGTCAAGGGGTCTCAAGGATAGAGGTCTTGAACTTGATTTTGAAAGAGATGGTAACACTGAAAGAAGAATGACTGTGTGAGACGTCAGTTCGAGTCGAGTCTTGTATGGTCATTAGATAACTTGTCGACAAGGAGGAGTTTCTACGAGCGGCAACCCTGGGCACCATGGGACCGCGTCGTCCTGGGGGAAAATAGGTATAGCCGTAGCTGGACGAACCGTTCGGGTTATTCGGGAACTTTCAGCGGGACTAGCTACTTGTGTTGAAAGGGTCGCCGAATAGCAAGGCTATAGTCCATGATAGCTTGTGATGTTAGTAACCAATTCATATAGATGAGTCGGCACGGGCGGCAATCCGTGTGTGTGCCTTTGGATTGAGTCAGTTGAATGTGTGTACAGTTACAACATAATGTTTGGTCCTAAGATTTGGCATCAACATAGGCGACGTACTTCGACACGAGATGCGGCGTCGGTCTTAAGTTGTTGGCATATAAGTTACATAAGTTGGTTTAAGTCATCTTGAGTTTAAGTCAGAAAACGTCGCAAGGCAAAGTCGGTCAAGTGACACTTAGTCCACAAGTCTTGATTGGGTCTGTTGTTAATCGAAGTAGCAAGGGCCGCAAGGCGGTGATATGATTAAGTCACATTGAGTTGCGTGGCACGATATGATGGATTTGTAGCACGGTCACAAGGAATTGGGTACTATCGTGTAGTTGCATCTCTGATGATATGTCGAAGGGCAAATATGACTCGATAGGTTAACATTGTTGGTACAAGCACGGGATGGTCTAGAGACACAAAATAGGCCGAGGCGTCTGTCCTAAAACTGATCCTAAGGCAAGAGTAGAAAGACAATCATAAAAGTACTATGTTGCATAAAGTAAATCAAACGTATCGGTTTTGTATGGGTGGGCGAGGAGCTCATTCCATCAGTACAGTTGAGTACTGACACCTACATAGTTTTCATGTGCAGGCACAAGTAGAAGCTCATGGCGCGGAGCTCGCTTGGATGCGTCGAGGCACGGAGTTCCTTGGTGATTCGAAGCGTGCGGCCGCATGGAGTCAAGACTTATACGGGACCTAATGTATGGGCATCGCCTTCCAAAGCATCCGCTGGTTCAAGACATGTATTGAGAGATAAGAGAGAGCTGAGCGACTTGTAATGTGAGAAGAGTGAGCTTGAGCGACTTGTAAATCTTGGCCTTGCGCCCATTGTAATCATTGTTTCAATATCAATAAAATGTATCTTTGGAATGACTTGTGTTTTGTTCTAAATTCCGCTGCTATTATTCAATGTCTCTGCTTGGGACTTCTGTGCGACGACCCCGTCGCAGCCGCTGAAATCGGCCGTTATGGAACCTGCCTTGCACGAGCACAATCTAGGCTCGTGCGGCATCATGCCTTAGCGAGGACGATCGCTCCTACGGGAGCGGGGCGTGACACCCCCAACCACCAACAACCAATATATATATATATATAAAAATATATATATATATATATATATATATATATATATATATATATATATATATAGAGAGAGAGAGAGAGAGGGAGAGAGAGAGAGGGGGGGGGGAGTCACGTACCGGAGAGGGAGGAGAGTCGCCGGAGAGAGTGAGAGCGCCGGAGGGGGGAAGGAGAGAGAGTGAGAGAGTAAAATGGGGGGATATGAATCGTTGGAGGAAATTTAATTAGAATTTAGCGACGTTCATTTTAACGTCGCTAAATTAGTTGCTATTAGCGACGTCATAGCGACGTTTCGGGACGACTAGCTCATGTAACTAATATACGTCGTTGTCACGTCGCTATTTTCGTCGCTAGTAGCGACTATTAGCGACGTTTAAACGTCGCTAATGTGCAAAATTTAGCGACGTTATACGAACGTCGCTAAATTTACGTCGCTAATGGAGCATATTTTAGTAGTGTCAATGCATAACCCATCTCTCACAATTTATTTGTAATTTTATTTTAAGTATTTGTGCATCTTATTGAACACTATACTATATTGTATCAAAATTTTTAATTTACTTATAAAATTATGTTTTGATTTGATTTGTAATTATATATTGAGTATTTCTAGAGACTATTTCTTTCGCACATGACTTCAAAAATCTCAGAAGCTGCCTGATCTTAGACATCGGTATGAACCACAAAATTCCAAATATGCTTACCTTTAGGACAATTCCTTATGATATGAAACTCTATTTCAAAAACAACTGTTCTTTATGAACCGAGAGGGGGACCAATGTTGTGGCCCTCCATTGGACGGATGTGGACTCCTGCATTAGGAAGAGATTTGGGTCCAAGAGCTAACATGGCGGTCCTTTCTCTCGGTTCATCGACAATTTTTGTTTCATAAATTAAACACCATCTTTCACAAATGTAAGGCTATCCTAAAAAAAAAAAAATCTTATTTGTATGGACTTTTTCTTTTTTAAATCTCTAGCCACACATAACGAGCTACATCCAACGGTCAGCATTGCGACAACGTAGAGCATATTTCGATGATGATCATACATATATCGGACAGGTGGAGTGTAAATATGAAATTTGTAGGGGTACGTACCAATGTCACTGTCCCCAACTTTAGGTAGGATAACGGACAGTTTTGGAGGCGTAGGGAGGATTGAGAGAGCGAGTGGGGGTGCGCGTGGGCTTTTGGGCACATGGCAATACTACTTTTTTGAACACTACACATTTGGTGGGAGGGGTACCTCTCTTGTCTACAAGGGGCGTACCCTCCTTGTTCATGTGCAAAGTGTGATGAGGACATGGGATGGATGTGAGGCCTTGCCACTTAAAAAATCAACTTTATATTATCCTATTTTTATCTTTGTTATTTATGTATCAACTCTGTTACATAAATGGAAGAACCGAATGCATGAATCGAGGACTCGTGCCTTGACCATAGCAGGGAGATCAATTTTGGCGGATTTCAGTCCGAACCAATAGAGGACCAACACGTGTCTTCTGTTCACACGTACGATTTCTCTCGCCTGTCTGTGAGAACTTTATTTTTTATGCTATGTCTAATTATTAATTTATGAAAGATATCATTTGGCAGGAGGATAAAGTTTATAGCTCGCATGTTGAAGGATATAGATTCTATGATAAGGCTTATAGTTTACATCTTGAGGAAACAGATTCTGAGTTACGAGATTAGCATCTCTATATACATGGAGATGAGACTATGTGGATCCTGCATAACCATAAATGTAACATTCTGATTTAGTTAGTCGTCCTATGTTAGCCTACGAAGGCATGATCATATGATTTTATGCAGTTACTAGCGTACATGCTACAATTGATTTAAAAGTTAGAAACATGATTGTAAGTGTAGTTGAGAGTAGCAAGTGCAAAACCATTATTAACTAGTGAATATTTTCACTGAAACGGAGTCAAAAACGTATCGAGAATTGCAAGTTCATGATTCGTTCTTAGAGAATAAATAATTGTAAGTCAGAAAAGGTAAACCTACATACTTTGTTGTTGTTAAGGAAAAAGAACTACTGCGCGCCAAACTGGACCCTATATTCCAAACATTTGGGAGTTGT
Source organism: Iris pallida (assembly GCA_029216955.1). Lineage (NCBI taxonomy): Eukaryota > Viridiplantae > Streptophyta > Magnoliopsida > Asparagales > Iridaceae > Iris > Iris pallida. The sequence continues at coordinate 22,412 of JANAVB010026467.1, forward strand.
TTGGTATGCAATTTTTTTTAAAATTCCTGGAAAATTTTAGGATGAGAGTCTATTACTGTGTTTATTTGAGCCATACAAAATTTATTTTCGAAAATTAGAAATATCCGGATAAATAGTTTACTCATAAAATATGGGAGCTATCCCTTAAGTATATGTGGGTATATTTTTTTTGCCTAGGCAAAAATTTTTTTGTTTAATTTTTTTTCTTCTTTTTTGAACGTTATTTTTGTTATTTATCGTTTTTCCATTTTTATATCGTTTTTGTCGTTTTTTTCGTTATCTTTTGTTGCTTTCGTCGCTTTTGTCTTTTTTTGTCGTCTTGGTCGTTTTTTTAGTATTTTTTTTTGCCTTTTTTGGTCTTTTTGTCGTCTTTTGGCCCTTTTGTTCTTTTTATCGTTTTTGTCGCTTTTTGGTAAATTTTTTCTTTTTTATCATTTTTTGTTGTTTTTTGTCTTTTTTTGTCCTTTTTTGTTTTGTAGTAGTTTTTTTGTTATTTTTGTCATTTCTTTTCTGTCATTTTTTGGTTTTTTTTGGGTAATGTTTTGCCTTTTTTTTTAATTTTATCTTTTTGTTGTTTTTTCATCTTTTTTGCTTTTTGTCGTTTTTTGCCATTCTTTAGATTTTTTTGGTCATTTTTTTGGTCATTTTTACTTTTTTTTTTCTTTTTTCTTTCTGATGTTATTTCGTTTTTTTTCCAATTTTTTGGAAAATGTTTATATAGTCACCAAACATGGAAAATGTAATTTTTCAAAGAATTTAATTACTTAAAATTTGATTTTCAGTAATATAGAATTTTCGACTACATAGTATTCTGCATACCAAATGCCCCTTAAGGAGAATATTCTTAAGGAGATTATTCTTACCCAAATGCAAGGTGTGGGGTGAAGCTAGTCAAGATCAACGTAGCCTTCCTCCAATTGTGATTACCAAGGTATTGATTCTTTGCTCAAAAAATAGTTTGAGATTTTATAAATGCTATATATATATATATATATATATATATATATATATATATATATATATATAAAAAGAAAAAATATATATTTTTAAAGAAAACCCCCTCAATTTATTAATGACGGCGCAAAGACCGCAAACGAAATCCGTGTACAAGACGCAAAATGCCTAAGCCTATACAGGTATACCACAAAAAGAAGGAGGAAGGAAGGCGAAACAATTGCCAGGGGCTACGGGGGTAGCACCGACCAAAATGCTCTCGAACTGTGGGAACACAGGGTGCTCCGTTTACGGCATTGTCGAGCAATTTCCCGAAAGAGCTGGTTTGCCGAGTATTGGTGACCTTCGTATCTCGCTTTGTTGCGATTCTTCCAAATGACCCATGTAGCAGCCGCTGCGACGATCTGGTGGCCGTGGAAAGCAGAATCCTAGGAAGCCAGAAGATCGTGGAAGCGACCACCGCCCTGCTCAATGCTGAATTGCTGGTTAAGGGTTATCCAAGTCCTGTCCGGCAGCGCCCCCTGTCGGAAGATGTGATCAATAGTCTCCGTCTGACGCTCGGAGCAGCAGGAGCAAGCTGATGCTAAGCTAATCCCGATGGTGTCACTACAACAAAAAACCCTTTTAATGACGGCTAAAAAGCGTCAATGACGAACCATGACGCTTTTTTTTTTCACAGCAACCGTTATGAAAACGGGTGTTATAAATATTTTTTAAAAGCATCATAAAATAACCGTCATGAATAGTTTCTATAAAAGCGTTATAAATAGTTAATATATAGTGCACAATTCAGAACAATTTTAAAACATCATGAATAGATAATATGTATAGGCTCAATGCAACACATTTATAACACTTTATACTATTCAAATTAGCATATTTATAATACTCTATACTGCACAGTATATATTAAATTCCAGAAACTTAACATTATATATCACCATCTTTATTACATTTTTCAAAATAGAGTACATATCAACATCTTCATTACATTGAATATCCAAATACAGAATGTACCCAAAAAATAGGAATAAATCTCTCTTTTGCTAACCAAATTATTAGAAATATTTACTTAAGTAGATTCTGACCATGGATCTTCTCTCTGCCATCTCTTGAAGATATCGGGAGTCCCAAAGAGAAGTAGTGGCGACGACTTGGTGCTGCTGCAACCGGTGCCGTCGTGGGAGAGCCTCATCCTCTGATCCCTTACTCTCGTCTGAACCCTCACCAGCGCCTGCATGCACCTCAGCGTCACGTTCGCCTGCCTCCTTACGTTGTCCCCTCGCACCAGTGCCTGCAGCTTCACCAGCCGGCCCCTTCAGAGCTCTCAGCGCCCTCCTCGCCTTTTCAAGTTAGATGTTATCAAGTTAGATGTTATCAAATCCTCACCCCACCTATATCTACAATTTAGATGTTATCAAGTTAGAACCAGGTATAAATGACACATTATATTTGAAAGACTAGAAACTGGAAAGAAAAAAAGACTTCAAGTCACTACAAAATTCAAGAGAAAAAAACACAGGTTCAAGTGAATTTCAGAAAACCCAGAAGCCAAAACTTTCATAAATGGAAAAAAGTTTATAGAACTCTAAGTGCTCATGTCAAGAATTCCTCTGCTATGTGAAGTCCTCAGACAACTTTCAGAAAGCATGCATTAATATTTTCTAATTTGTACTTCTTTTGCAGCAGTAAGTAGAACCTTCTTTCTTTGCACTACAACAAAAAACCTAACTGTACAATACATTTTTATTTATCTCATTCAGAATGTTAATGAACTACTATATTAGTAATTTTGCATCATACAAAAAAAATGCTAAATATTAACGTATGTAAAAATAAATAAAAGAAAAAGAAGTAGACATACAACCTCAATCCAGTGCTGGAAAGCTAGCGTCAGCGCTTTAGAATCCTTGGACAAACCCTGGCCAACCTGTAAAACTTGCAAAGATAAACTTTTTTTGGAAGAGAACGGGTTGTAAATTCCAAAAGATATCATGTGCAAAAGTAATTGTGAGTGCACATTCATCTTACCCTTGGCTTCACCATAATTCTTTGCTGGTGGTATATTATGAGGGTGCACTGTGCAAATCTTGTGGATCTGCTCTCTAGCCTTATTGAACTTTAAACCTTGAATCTAAGTACCTAATATTTCAGTCAAATGCATATGCCAGAAGTGCTTGATTACTAGTATAAAAATAAAGCTAGTTCAGGTCTAATTTTTTAACCACTCAAAAGCACTTGAAAAATGGAAAGGATATTTCTTTTTCAAAGTCAGAAAAATCATCACTATTGTCATCAACCCTACATGTTCGTGCCAAATTCCTCGCAAAGTTAGTTACAGGTATGAGAGGGACATGCCTGCCATAAAGCCTAGCTAGTCTAGTTGAATCAGAATATAACTACCTGAAACTAGTGAACAAAACCCTCCACTATGTATGAAAAGATTCAAACCAACAACCTCCACATGCTGATCTTATTACTTCAGGAGCATCAAACTCTTCTATCCCACACTCTTTAAATCATCTACTGAACCACTTGTGAATTTATCAAGCATGTAGTGATGGAATCCAACTACATAGGAAGTTAAAGTGCAATGTTTTATACAACAATATAAATAGCGTTCAAACAATAACAGATGTCATGAAATAAAAGGGAGATAAGTCGATCACCTGGAAAGGAAGGTAGAATCTCATGGTAGTAGAATCCTAATTTGATTTCTACATTAACAGAGGATAGTTATAAGAAATACAATAGCATCAATATTAGTTCCTGGATAGGAATGTCGCTTGAATGTTCTTCCAAGCATATCGTGTAATACATAAGACAATTGAAACATGCCTAGATTAACTACTAGTTGTTGGATTTATGCATTCCTGAAAGATGCAAAAACCTAAACAATAACACCATACAATTGGAAAAACTGAGGATGGATAAGTTGATGCATCACTTGATTTATCTTTTATGTGGCTTGCTAATAATGGCAGATGCAAAATAAGATGTTGCAAAATAATATTTGGAGACCAATAGAAAACTTTATGTAAACTACTGCCATGACTGAAGACTAGCGTGGTGGGTTAAAAATCAAACATGCCCACAATAATGAAATGTCAAATAGAAGCCTTGTATAGAGCTAACTTTCTGGACATAAGTTGAAATAATCAAAGGTTTCATGCCACCATAAATGAGGCCTCATCAACTCAAAACATAAGTGTAACTTTATTAATAGGTAGGCAATCTAACTCAGACATAAAAATCAAGTAAGAAATATATTAAGAGTTTCAAGAGCCAACAACCTGTGGATCAAAAAGTGAGAGAACGACTCTTTGATGCCACAGCTCAAAAATGGACTAACCATTACAGTACGTAACACCATAGGCAGCTCAAAAGACGCAGACTAACAAATACATGATATAAGAAAATGATTCTTTGATGCCACAGCACAGAAAATGCAGCAAAATAATTGCTCATTCATCCATTTCGTCAGCATTGTTATAACTGAAGCAAGCCAATTTAGCATATACAAAATTTAGACTACATTACTTACAAAACCGACAGAAATAAGAGAACGCTCATATAGATATCCCCTGGATTCAGAGTAAATTAACTTATTCTGAATCAAAACTATTTCACATAAATACATGTCACTCTTCTGCTTGTTTTGAGTTCAAAAGACATGTCACTCCACACCCCATGAAGATACTTGCTTCCTAGCTAGGGGATAAATAATAGAGATAGTCATTGAAAATAAAGTATAGTTACTCAAAATTAGAATAAGAAGAAATAGGTAATTATCACAGTTGAGGATGGGGGGATGGTGGCAAAAGAGTCACCCATGGTCCTTTTCTGGTGACCACCGCTAGAATGAGAGGAAATTTTAGCAAAAATTTAGCATACAGCCCAGAATTGACAGGGATTAAGAAAAATAATCAGAAAGTACCTTCCACGTCAGCATGTCGTGCCGGAGCCGAATGCGGAGGAAATTTTCTTGCAAAGTATATATTTTCACTATTTAGTTTTATTGAAGAACATATTATAGTTCTATCGAATGTGTTTTGTTTCATGAAAATAATTTGAAAATATCACTGTTAGCATACCTGAATTCTTGTTGTCCACTTTTCTCGGTGACGCTTTCCTGCCATTCTTCAAGCTAAGATGCGACGTCAACCTCAGAAGAGGTAGAGGAGCAGTGAAGATGTCGTCATGTATCGTCATGCCGACCCGTTCTCGTCTCCACAAACCGACGTTCCTTTGCTGTCGGACTCCGAACTCTTCTCCTTCGGGCCCACGCTCGTCTTCTCCCTCTACATAACTCTGTAATCGAACATCTGGAACGGAATCTCTGACACCTTCGGAGCCCCCGCCGTCGCCGCAGCCAACCTTCTCGACTGTTTGCTCGTGCATCCTCGACGGGCAGTGTGGGCTCCTCCGCTCCTCCCCTCAGCGTCAAGTCGCGCCTTGAAGAGATCTGTCGGCACCGCCTCCAGAGCGTCCCGCCGCGTCGACTCCCCCTGGTGAGCGCCGGTCAGCGAACACCGGAATCCCTCCTTCGGGTGGAGCGAGGCACTCGATGAAGAAGAAATCCATTAGAAACCCTAGAAATCGACGAAGTATAAGCAAAATATAAGCCCTAACCGAAGAGAAATTGGAAGAAAATTGAACCTTTGCGTAGATCTAGAGTTTGGGAGAGAAATTGGAGTCGAACCGAAAAAGAAGGAAAATAAAAAGTGAAAAATTGGGGGAGAAGAGGTTTGAGGAGGAGAGATGCTGCTCGGTTAGAAAATAGATAAGAAATGAATTTTCTCTCTCCCACTGAGCTTTTATACAGTGAAGGAATTACAAGTTTGCCACCGCTCTAAAATATTAATGACGTTTGCTCGAGTTTTTGTCCCCCTCGCTGTCCCATTTCAAACTCGCTTTCTGTTTCCAGAAATCGGTCTCCACTTTGATCCTGAATTTAAGTATATATATATATATATATATATATATATATATATATATATATATATATATATATATATATATATATATATATATATATATATATAATGTCCTCATAATCTACTAAACTATAATAATATATCATGAGGCTGCTTTTGGCCAAAGGGGAGATCATGGCAGGTGAGAACCTCTGCCAAAAAGTCAAGTAGTTAAGCTAAGGGTCCGTTTGGATAGACTTTCTGAAATTTTGTTCTGAAATCAGTTTTCTGAAAGTAAGTTATAAAGTTGTTTTCTAAGTAAAAAATTTTTAGTTTTGTGTTTGGTTACTTCCATTTGGAAAGTGAATTTTAAGAAAAAAATAAAGTTTATGTTTGGTAAAATATTTTAAAAAGTCATTTTAACTGTGTGATCACTTTAACTGTCCATATATTTTAACTGTGTCCACACTTTTAACTGTGTCCACACTATTTTTAACTGTGTCCACCATAGATCCGACGCTCCCGGCGGAGGAGCTTGCGGCGGTGGCGGGAGGAGCTGGGGAAGAGGGAGGAGCTCGTGGCCAGAGGAGCTCGCGGCGGAGCTCGTGGACGGTGGAACTCGCGGCCGGAGGAGCTCGCGGTGCTCGCGGAGGAGCTCGCGACACTCGCGGCGGAGCTCGTGGCCGGAGGAGCTCGTGGCCGGAGGAGATCGCGACGGAGCTCATGGCCGGTGGAGCTCGTGGCCGGTCGCGGAGGAGCTCTTGGCGCTCTCGGAGGAGCTCTTGGCCTGCTGAGGAGAGAGCTTCAGAAAAAAGGGGCTGAGAAGGAGGAGGAGAAAAGAGAGAGGATTGAGAAGGAGGAGGAGAGGGAGAGGGTTGAGAGGGCTGAGAAGGAAGAGGAGAGGGAGAGGGCTGAGAAGGAGAGGGAGAGGGAGAGGGAAAGGGCTGAGAAGGAGGAGGAGCGGGTGAGAAGGAGAGGGTTGAGATAATGAGGGAGGAGAGAGAATCGAGAGAGTGTTTTGGGGGGGAGGGGCGATGTGGGGTGTGGGGGCCACTGTTTTCTCCGCTAAAACCAGAATTTTTTTTGGGAAAACATATTTTTTCTGATCTCTGAAATCAGAGTTATAACTCTGATTTCTAAAAAAATTCGGAAAGCAAATTTTAAACATTCGGCTGCCAAACACGTTTTTCTGTGGTTTTTGAGTTTAAAAGTAGAAAACTGCTTTTAAACTTGTAAGCAAATATTTGGCTGCCAAACACTCCCAATATCATATTGTTGTATATCCCAACATTATGATATTTAGGACACATGTATATATATCACATATATGGTTGTATATGCATAACGTACTAGGTCACAAGTATATGTATATGTATTACTTAAGACAAAAGTATATATATATATATATATATATATATATATATATTTATATATATATATATATATAT
>JANAVB010026468.1:0-42793 GCA_029216955.1 Iris pallida
GCACCGATATACCACCGTAGAGAAGGAATGCCTCGCCCGGGTGTTCGCCATTCAAAAGACGCGATACTATGTCACGGGGCAAACCATACATGTGATCACGAGTCAACCCCTCAGGGTCCTCATGACGAAACCAGGAGCACTCAGCTCTCACCTCGCTACATGGGCAATATTACTGTCCCCTACCATATGGTCTTCGTCCCGTAAAAGGCTGTTAATGGTCAGGCTCTGGCAGACTTTTTAGCAGCCCACCCAGTCCCGGAGTCGGCCAGAATATACGAAGACATCCCAGATGAGGTCGCCGACTCGCATGCAACCTCTCACGATGATATATGGCGAATGTTCTTCGACGGCACCTCAAGGACCGGACCTAAGGGCAACATCGTCGTCAGAGTCAGAGTGGTAGTCTAGTTTCTCCTTCCGGACTGGTGATTAATCGTACCTACTCCCTCACGGAACCGTGCTCTAACAATATGGCCGAGTACAACGCTTTAGTCATTGGCCTCTAACTTGCAAGAGAGATGGGGGTAGAATATCTTGAAGCATACGGCGATTCACAGTTAATCGTCAATCAGATCCGGGGTTCATACGAAGTCCGCCATGAAGACGTGATCCCCTATCACCAAATAGCGATCAATATCATCTCGTCGTTCGAGGGGTTCTTCATTGAACACGTTCCCAGACTTCAAAATATCGAAGCCGATGCCTTAGCAGGCATTGCCGCTTCCCTAGCGGTTCCGAACTATGCTCATCAATCGGTGGATGTGATAGGCCATGAACTGGTCTATCCCAAGAATAATGTTCAATTCATGGCGAGTTATTCCGCTAAGACGATCGACGAAGCACCAGACTGGAGACAACCATTCATTGACTTCGTAGTCTACGACATTCTGCCGGAGGACCCAAAGGAAGCCACCTCTATCAAAAGACGTTCTCTCAGATTCTTCTATGATATAGAGACGAAAATGCTGTATCGTCGATCCTACGATGGATTATTGCTTCGATGTCTGTCAAACGCAGAAGCCGAAGAAACCGTACGCGAAACTCATGACGGTGTCTGTGGGGCCCATCTGCCTGGCCCAAAATTGCAAGACTGTCTTCGCCGAATGGGCTACTACTGGCCCATGATGGTAGCAGATACGATAGACTATGCAAGAAAGTGTAAAGCCTGCCAAGTCCATGCGGACTTCATCCACCAACCATCCGAGTTTCTACACCCGACGGTGGCGTCCTGGCCATTCGAAGCATGGGGAATGGATATCATCGGTCCGATCACTCCACCTTCTTTCCGAGGACATCGCTTCATACTCGCCATCATAGATTACTTCTCCAAATGGGCGGAAGCTGTTCCGCTTGCAGAAGTAAAGACTTCAAACATGATCAGCTTCCTCGAGCATCACATCATCTATCGCTTTAGACTGCCCCGAAGGATCATCTACGATAATGGTCTGCAGTTCGCAAGCCACGCCTTTTATCGATTCTACGGCAAGTATCGAATTCAGAATGTTGCTTCGATGCCATAAAATCCGTCAGCGAATGGGTTGGCAGAAGCATTCAACAAAACCATCATCAAGTTGCTCAAGAAGTTCGTATCATCTAACATACGCGACTAGAGCGAGAAGCTTGGTGAATACTTATGGGCGTACCGTACTACAGTCTGAACAGCCACAGGCAACACACCATTCTTCCTGGTACGGAAGTAAGACAGTTCTCCCATTGGAGACTCAAATACCCTCGCTCCGTGTCGCTCTCACTTACCAATTGACGACGGACGATAACTACCGTCGTCGGCTACAAGAGCTGCAGGCCTTAGATGAAAAAGCGCCTATTAGCTCAGCAACGAATCGAGCTATACCAAGCACGCATCTCCGGAGCCTTCAACAAGAAGGTTAAAATCAGAACGTTCCAAGTGGGCAACCTCGTTCTGGCAGTTCGGAGGCCGATGGTTATGACTCACAAAACCGTCGATAAATTCCATCCAAAGTGGGAAGGTCCATTTATCATTGAGGCTGTATTCTCCAATGGTACTTACCTTCTCGCAAAACAAACGGAGACTTGCTCATGTTGCCCGTCAACGGCAAGTTCCTGAAGAAATATTATGTCTAAGCAACATTCTCCAATCCCAGATTATTGAGTTATGTACCCGCAAGTACCACTGAACTCATATTCACAAATTCCCAGATTATTGAGTTATGTACCCGCCGGTACCGTTGAACTCACATTCTCCGAATCTCAGATTATTGAGTTATATACCCGCCGGTACCGCTGAACTCTCATTCACAATATTCCAGATTACTGAGTTTTGTACCCGTCGGTACCGCTGAACTCACATTCTCCAAATTCTAGATCGACGATTCATATACTCTTTCTTACCACTGAACTCACAGGCCGACTCCAACACTCCCAGATTATCGAGTTATGTACCCGCAGGTACAGCTGAACTTACACTCTGGTCACTACAGATAAATCTATATCGCCTCTCCTAGGTAGTAAGTCATGTATGATCATACCTCTGAACTTTCCTCCTAAAAGAGCCTTCTCCCTCATCATCCACTACTCGCACTCTCAGTGCACAAAAAGGGTAACAGATCCACAAAATTTCCAAGACGACCACGTCGATGTTACCTCTGAGTTGTCTCACTTCTGCCAAAAACAAATCACCCCTCTACATAGAACTTCCATGTCCTCATTACCTCTGAGTCGTTCTATGTACCCCTTCATGGAGCCCACTCCTGCCATGTCCTCATTACCTCTGAGTGGGAAGGCTCCATCGAAGAGACCCTCATATTTGCCATGTCCTCATTACCTCTGAGTAAATATATTGGTTCTCCCTCGACTTATTATCTGTACCAAAAAAAACCCCAGGGTACGCCAAAGATAATAGGTCCACAAATGTCCTCTGTTGACCACAAATATCCTTCGTTATGTCCACTCCTGCCATGTCCTTATTACCTCTGAGTAGGAAGACTCCGCGGTAAAACCCCCATACTTGCCATGTCCTCATTACCTCTGAGTAAGTATGTTGGTTTTCTCTCTCGTCTTATTATCCGTATCCTGAACCAAGGTACGCAAAGGATAATAGGCCCACAAATGTCCTCTGCTGACTACAAATGCTGTACTAAGTTTCCTAGTACATGTACATCATTCCTCATCATGCCCCGGGAGTCCAGCTGCTCCATGGCATTTTTTCTCTCGATAACGGGAACGTCCATGACCACCTTACCGTGGAATTGTTCCAGGTGTCCCCATCAAACTTGTTATCCATACCTAAAACCCAGGTATGCCAAGGGTAACAGGTCCACAAACAGCCCCTAAGCAGGGCAAATACTACCATGACACCACAGGCACAACAAGCAGTACAAATAAAGGATAGAATAAAGCATACTCTTTTATTTGGAAGGCAAAGTACTACATGTTCTAGGGACATCGTCCCACTTAAATAAAGGAAAAGAACGAGAACAAAAAAAAGGAAAAAAGCCGTCTATGGTTCGGCGGTACATAATTTCAGTAGACGGTTCTTCACCAAGGCGGTCCCCCGCTCGAGCCGTTGCTTAGCTCGGTGCTCGGCCTCCTGGGACAACCGCTCTGTATTATCCAAGTCCATGTGTGCCTGCCAGCCGTCCTCCAACTTCTTCAGGGCAAGCTCCAGGCCAGCAGAAGCTCGATTAACTCTATCAGCCTTGTGGATAATTTGCCCCCTTTCGGTGCGGGCAGCCTCAAGCTCAAACTCCAGAAAAGCTAACTTCCTCTGAAGCTCAAGGATCTGCTCCCGCGTGTCAATGACACCACGGGAGGCAGTTGCTTCCCGAGCCGTAACATCCTCACTCTCGCGGCTCAACTGATCATATAGCTCAGACAGATCGCGAGGTCCTTCTGTATGACTGGTTTGGTTTTATCCCGAGCCGCCCTTATCTTCTGTACGGTAGCTGTGAGGAAACCGTGCTCTTAATCTATAGCAGCAGACAGATCAGCTTGCCGTAGCACATAAAGCTGGGCCACCAGCTGATCAGCCTCCAGCAATTTCGTCTCCAGAAGTGCAGCTACTCCCGCCCCAACGGAAAGAGTCTTAAGAATATCAATATGACCCTGGGCGCATTGTCGGGCCAAGGCAAAAAGTGTCCCTAATTCCACAGCAGCCGCTACCCCTCTCTTCAAGTGGCGATAGAAGCTGTCCACCACGTCCTGTGACGCTTCATCTAAAACCTTCGTAGAGGACGACGTCAAAGGAAGCGTGGCTGGCAATGTCGAAGAAGGCACGCTAGAACTTGCCACCAGAGAGACAAATTCCGAGCGGAAAGATGCGCGGATAGCGACTAACTCCTCCTCCGCCACCCGAAGAGTCTGGACACTTGGCAAAGAAGAAAGGTCGACTCTCGGAGCCACCTGAGCAGAAAAGAACGCAGGGACCATTCTTCCCTGCCCCGGCTGTGCCGCCACCTGACTTTTCGAATTCGAGCCAGCATAAGGCCCTTCAATATAAGTCAAAAGAGGAGGGGGTACGCTCCTCTCTGCCAGTTCTCCTTCGGCAGAGCCCACCCTGACAGTGTTCGTCATCGGCACTAGAGAGGCATGACCTGTATGTCCAGAGCAACTATCAATCAGTCTAACCCGAAGGATGTGTTGATAGAGCAGATAGGCATCCTCACAAGTTAAGATTTGGCTTATCTTACCAGGGGAGGAGCATGGAGGCTGTAAATCGCTCACAACTATCGTGGGCTCCTCACCAGCAACTTCCAAGTCAAGTTTAGCTGGTTCTTCTGCCCCAGCCACCCCGGAAAGGGATCCAGCTGGTTCAGCATCATCCCGCTGAAATTCAACTGTCTCAGGGACAGGTGCAGCTGAGCCCCCGTCACCGTAGTGGGACCCCTCAGCCACTTCGGGAAGATCCCTAGAAGAGATGATCGCGGTACATATGTCATTGACCAAAGTGGTCACGGCCAGATCAACCTCAGCGGCCGGTCCTCGAGAAACCGACTCCCCTGACGCCTACAAAAGCAAAGAAAAATGATTAAGCTAAAATATGGGGAAAAGTGGGAGAAGGTAGTTATAATTCAAGTCACCTAAGAAATAGCGTCAACATCCTCGATAAGTAACCGACGGAATCTGACAGCAGCCCGTTTTATGGAATAAGTCATGCCGATATCAGCCAACTCACTCATACTTCGCTTACGCGAAGGACCAGGCACATCAGGCTGCTGATCCACTGCCACTTCATCGAACGCAATGGGCCGTTGGTCTGTCGCCACCTCGTCTAGAGGTGGGAAAAATCATCGACACCTTGCTCGTCATCTTCTTCATTCGTGGTGGTGGACTCCGAATCTGCCACGGGAACCGCATTTACCCTCTGCTTTCTCGTTTTTGACCCCTGAGGCTTCTCTGCCAATCTGGTACCAACAATAAAACTGGTACGCGGATCGAAGTTAACAGGAAACCTACTCGTAGTGACGTGTTAAAGAGCCGCTAAATACAAAATCTCCCCTTGTGTCTCAATGTCAGGGACCGAGAAACTAGCACGGGTATGAGAAATATTATAGTAAAGCCAGGCCCTGATGCCATCCAGAATGCTGCCTTCGAAACCCAGGCTAGAGCTGGGACTCTTTAGGAATAGCTCGCTATACCCAAACTAGAGGGAAAACTGGCTGGGCAAGTAAGGTTCTAGGTAGACGGTATTGCGGTTGCGATATACTAAGTGCGAGGGATGGATGTTACGCAACCAAAGAAGCATCCTCTCAGGTAAGAGAAAAGGAGGCCCGGCGCTGTCAACATGTACACTCCCCACATCCTCAGCAGAAAAATGGGGAACAGACATGAAGAAATTATATCCATCAACCCTCGCCAGCGCCCTCCGACATGCAGGCATAGAATTGTATTCCAAGGACATCCGGCGGTACTGGAAGATATAATCATCGTCGTCAGTTACACCATCTTCCGGGCCAGGTCTCATCAAAGACAGGTAATGCATTAATAGTCACTCCATCAAATAGTGGTAGGGAAACTCGAGTCGCTCAAAGTTCATCGCCTTATCGTGTGCAATAAACTTAGACGAAAAAGTACGGAGGCCATGGTGTATACTGCACACCATGGCCGGGAGAAGGGCCAGTCTGACCCCAAAGTCCAGCTTCACGGTAGGAAGGATAAAATTTCGGCTGATCCTCTCGATGGAGCCAACTCCTCCGGAGACCACGTAATTCCGTAGCCATACCATCAGGAACCCTGCCAGGATTGCCTTCTCCGACAGCGGCTGAGTATCCTGATAAAAATAATCAAAGGAATCAGTTTGACTCCCAAACATGTCACTCAAGGCCCTCAATTTTCTTGGTAGTTAACACCAGATCCTGTACTTGCTCTCGGGTCAGAGGATCCCAAAAAGTAACCCGACCTGAGGCACCTTGTTGAAAAAGGTGGGAGAGCCAAGCCCTGGTATGGGGGAGGTTCCCCTCCGAGGTACTATCCTTCTTGGTCGTCTGCTGATAGTAACTGTGATGACACAGTAACTCCTGATAGACATCAACGATACCCAGATGTAGTTGCTCCAAATCTTCGAACTCTTCATTCGTCGGAGTATATACTTCAAATACTTTATTGCCCCAAGGCAGCCTAGAGACGGCGTGCATCTCATGAAGAGCGAGGCCCATCTCCCCTCCGAGCACGAAGAAGGTCCCCGTCCGTCGGTTGTACATCTCTAAGAGAGCCATAAATAATTCCTTATTGATGGGCAGTCCGTGACATGTGCCCCGGATGGCATGGTAGAGACCAACCTCACGTAGGAAAGTCCTATATTCTCGCAGAATCCACCCGGTCAAATTGGCCCACGAAGGGATGGGGCGTATCCAGTTCAAAAGCGAGAGCCGGCCAATGGGATAAGACCCTTTCCGAGCAAGTTGATTCAGAAAAGTGTCGGCTTGAGAGAATGAGAAATTGGGACCTTGCGCATTTAAAAAGGCACCCGGGGCTAGCCCTATCACGTGGCAGCTGACCGGTTCCCTGTCCGCGTGCGCTGATCTAATATGCTTATTATAGTGGATGTTACCCACGATCATGCCCGACAGGCTCAGGGTCAAGGATTCCTGTATCCTTCTGTCTACTGGCACCATATTGAACCACGCCAATTGAAAATAACGTTCCAACTAGGGGATGTGGATCGCTCTTCCAGCAAAAATAAAATTCTAATTCTCAGATATATCCAATACTCGGGAGTTCTTCATGGTCAGAGCGTCCCCGAAGAAGAACGCCGGCTTCAGGTACTTTCCTTCCAATTTCCCTGAGTTCAGCATAGCACAAAGAAAGCGAGAGGGCTGGTTCTTGAAAAGATTCAGCCTCTCATCAGGCTCGTTCTGAGGTAGTTGCTCCACCACCTACCGGACTATATGGTCAAGCCGAACTCCGATGGCAAATTACGCCTGACCCACCAGAAGTTCCCCCGCTGCATTAACTGGCAGATTTACTGAAAACAGACAAAAGGAATAAATTAAAAAAAGGGTGGATTTTGGTTTATGCAGCCCAACCAACAAAGGACTTATGCGGTTCTATTGTTGAACATGAGCTTATGTGTCATTAATCAGTATAAGCTTATACGGCTCTGTTTCGCGTACGCTTATGCAATTATGCTTAACGAAGCATTATGCATCTCAAGTAAGAAGAGCATCATGCGGCTCCAATTCAGAGGAGCTCATGCGGTTTGCTTTTCGTACAGCCCTATACGAATGAATCCAGAAGGGGCTCCATGTGGTTTGGTTCAAAAGAGTCCATGCGGCTCTGATTGATAGGTCATTTTGCGGTTCAGTTTATGAAGTGTTCATGCGGCCCATTAAGACAACTCCCATGCGGCTCGGACATGGGGTATACCCCAATACGGCTTGGTTATGGGACATGTATGCGGCCCATACAATTCGAACAGTCTGTATTAAAAGCTTATGCATAAAGCATGCAACAGAGTCGTTGTCAGGGTTTCAAAGTATATGACTTTCCCAAATCCTTACCCTTAACAGTAGGATTAACGTCGGAGTGAGCTTCGGGTGCCGCAGCCGACGTAGAGGCCATGCCCTTACCCTTTACCGCAGCCTTCGTCGCAACCTTGGAGGACTTGGGAGCCATTGCTGATGATCAGAAAAGGAAGACGAAGACAAAAAAGAGAGGGCAAGAGCAGAAAGTAAAGAAGTCTTCTTTCCAAAAACATGCTGCTATTTATAGACGAAGCCCATAGACCGACGCATCGATCTATGTGCAATGAACCGACTCTTCGGTTATCAAGGCGATCCGACTATTCAAGGCTAAACTCTTGGAATCCTGTCCCAAAAAGCGGCTTTAAATCTGACAACAAATCGAAGGCAATCAATGCAAAGATTTGCACACGTGGCATGAAGACGTGGCAAGGAGCCTATGCGGCCAGACAGTCTATGCGGCTCAGATGGCCATGCGGCTGAGGAGGCCATGCGGCTGAGACATCCATACAGCCAAAACATCCTATACGGCACGAAGAGTCTTTACATGGCCATGCTTCTTATTCAAAGTATTTTAATTTTGCAAATTGAAAACTTTGAAGGAGGTCTTGTAGAAGCATGGAAAAGAATGAAGAAAGGCCTATGCGGCTCTGACAGAAAGATTCCCATACGGCTCAGAATTCCCATGTGACTCAGAAGTCTATGCGGCTCTAGGGTCCATGCGGCTCAAGGGCCCATGCAACTCGGATAGTTCTATGCGGCCCAGGAAGAAGCTACGTGGCCTTCAACATTTTTTCCCGACCTTCGGCTGTATTTAATGTCCTAACGACTGCTCTGACAAAAAACAACAGCCATGACAGCTCTGACATAAAGACGCAATAATGACTGATATGATGGCGTATTCATAGAAAAAAGAAGAAAATCTCCTTTTGGCTGGTAAAATCCACCAAGTCCCTTGGCCACTCTATGCGGCTGCCCATTTGCATGCGGTTGACTATCCCCATGCGGCTGCCCATTTCCATGCGGTTGACTATCCCCATGCGGCTGTCCATTTGCATACGGCTGACTATTCTCATGCGGCTGCCCATGTGCATGCGGCTGACTATCCCTATGCGGCTGCCCCTCTGCATGCGGCTGCCTATCCCCATGCGGCTGCCTCTCTGTATGCGGCTGCCTATCCCCATGCGGCTGCCCCTCTGCATGCGGCTGCCTATCCCCATACGGCTGTCCATCCACATGCGGCTGCATGTCTCATGCGGCTGAGAGGACCCCCCATATGCGATGCGACTTGGCCAGGATGATCCAGTTGAGACACATGGCGCTCTTCGCTACAATTGAGACACGTAGCAATCGTATCTTCCCAAAATTATGGGTGCTAACAAATCCTAACAAAATCAGATTTGTTGCGATCGTCATAATAGCCCAGAACAAATCAAATCAAGCAAATTGGATACGTGGCAGGCTATCACAAATCACGAAGATTCATGGCAATTAATATTTATTGCCCACAGAAATTTAATGCAATCTACATTAATTACCTAGATTTACTACCATCAGAATGAAGGGCCCAGATTAATTGATCCTTAATCGCCGACTTATCAAGGAGGCAATAATTGCAAACCCTAATGATCGCATCCCACTCCTATAAATAGCAAGGTGCCATTCTCTTACAAGGGGGAGGATTTTCTAGAGCACTAGAGCACCGGAGGAGAGCAGAAAAAAAGAGAGAGAGCACTACAGAGACATCCAGAGATCCAGCAACTGAAGGCGCAAGGGAGTCTCCCCGCACGTCCAAGAGCATTTCTTCACCGGAGCCAAGGTTGCATCCGATCGTCCAAGGAGTAAGGCAGAGTTGCCGTCGCTTTCCCGAGCCTCTACCGTCACCCCCTAGAATATAAAATAAACAATTGTACTTAGATTGCTGTACCTAGGTTTTCGTCCCTAGGCTTTCATTGTACAAGCGAGTTTGTATTGTGAAGTAAAAGTACAGTCCTCCGATATAATTGTTCTGTTCTTTTATAATTCATGGGAAACACATATGAGTACATATATAGGGGTAGACTAAGTTATATATATTTTTATAAAATACTTATAAAACAATTATAAGTCTAAGAATCCATTTTTAAAATCAAATCATTTGAAAATCCAAAAGATTAATCAAACATTTTTTTATAATCTAGATAGTAAAAATTTAGAAAATTACTAAAATAAATTAGTACTCCCAAATTATGATTTTTAAAAAAGTTTTCAAAATGCTGAAAAATAACAAAATAACGTTTACAAAGTTTCAAAAAGGAAATTACTTTTAAATATAATAAAAAAATATTTTAAAAATTCGGGAAGAGTGGTTACAATTATGGGTTGGGTTTTGCTTTAATTATTTAGGCCTTAAATAGACTAGTGGGATTGGAACCTAAAAATATAATCATTGGGTTTTAACAATGAAGGGTTGGTTTGGCTGAAGTATTATTTGAGTTCTAATACATTTGGTAGTAACTTGACTTATTATATGTTGTTTAGGGATGGTTATATTGGGCTTTAACTCTAAAAAGAAAGTAGGAAATTTGACTAAAAAGATTGAGGCTTATGAACAAAAACTACTTAATTGAGAATATGATAATTTTGGGAATCTATAGAAGCATTGGGATTAGGATTTATCAGTTTATAATAGAATACAAGTTCTGGCCATAACCTAGATAGGGATTTTGATAGGTAATATATAAAGGATTATTAATTCATTTTTTCCAATAAATTCTTGTATAGGTTAGGATTAGAATGAAACCTCCAACGACTTTCTACTCAAGGTAAGTACACTGATTAAGTCGTACCTTATTGTACTATCATGGTTTCGAATGGTTACATGCTTAGTAATATTTTAAATCACACTTGCATTAATTGACTGTTCATTGTTTGTGTTATTATACTATCGTCCAGTATTGCAGGTTAGTCTATAACATTACTTGTTATATTTTAGATTTATTTTGTCTCGTATTTCTTCGGGGTTGTATTTTGCTCCTATCCTGACTAGATATATTGCAGGTGACGTTGACTTCTACTTTAGGTTTTGCGGCCTATAGGACAACATGGTAGTGATAGTTGACATGGATGCTATGCAAGGACCAGTGATAATTTAATACCATTGATGTATATATTTACTTTCAGTTTTGATGATAATGTATGGATGACAAAATATACAATGATGGCGTGAGGATGTTATCTTCTATGTTTCTTCCAATTTGTCTTCGGACATTTTTGTAAAGGTGTAGTAAAGAAATAGTAGAATATGTGATGATATGGTTATTTTGATTTGGGCACGTGATTAGTAGCTGTGATGAGTAAAGATTAATAATTTTGACCATTTGATGATTATTAAGATCAAGACAGCTCACTATCGTCGATTCTGCGATGTAGGCTGGATATATCCTTGCACTCGTATTCAATCATGCGGGCGAGGGTCGTGACATCTCGGTATTTTTGTTTTCTTTTCTTAACTCTTCTACTGTACGCAATTCTATTATGTTATATTATTGTAGTTGGTTACTGCTTAATCAATAATTAGAGATTATTATCTTTTGTCGCACTCTATTTACCCCCCTCTAGATGTGTCTACGGTCCTACAAAGGTAACCAGAAGGGGAGCAGGAGGTTAGAGAAAATAAAGAGAGAGAAAAATTTGGCAGTATAGTGGTGGTGGCTGACCGACGGTGTCGAGCACAAAGGAGAGAAGAAAATAGTGGTAGTCAGAAGATGTGTAAGAGAGAGAGAGAGAGAGAGGTGTGCTAGAGGAGAGAGGGGATTAGGATTAAGGATCAGGAGAGGAGAGAGGCAAACCGATTTATGGAGAGTTCTAATTTTTTTATGTTTAATCAACGACATCCTTTAGCGACGCTCGACGATTCCATATAGCGACCAATGACATAACTAAAGTTTTAGTGCTGACATTGCATTATTTATATTAGAAACGTCTACGGTACAGTTAGCAACATATAATGATGTTGACTTGATCTCAATTGCTGACATGTAAAATTAAGATTTTGCGACTCTTTATGACATATTGGCTATGTTTATCTACGTCGGTAGTGGCGTCGGCCAAAATTGTGCCCCGTTCCTCATTCGCGGGGAGCACGGTTAAGAAATATTGTTGCTTTTGATTAAACATGACAAATTAAATCAAGATCCTTTTCTTGTTATGGATCGGATTCTTCGGAATCAAGTTCCATATTCAGCGGGTTGCGCCTCGAGGATGGACTCAGTAACTGAGTCGAAAAAGACCTCTCATTGCTCTATTTTTCATGTTGTACTTGCTTATTTGGCTTTGGTTATATGAATTTGTTTTCGTCAATATTTTTGATAGATTTATTGCTTGCGTTCTTCGAACTTCGTATTTCATATTGAACTCAGACCTAGAGGGAAAAGTGCTGATTTGTTGCTTATACGATTTTAGGTGATCGCTTAGGTGCCGTCTAGCACAACCAACCTCTTTTCTCTTACCTCAAACAAATCAAGGTGACTGGTTGACGCTCCTTTCCTTGACCCTCTTGTTCTCCAAATCGATCTGTAACATTATAGCGAATGAAATGTTAAATTTAGACGCACAGACACAACTGCTTATTTCTATAGAACTGTGCATGCTTTACTTAAGTACTCCTGCTATAGAACTGCTACATAATTTACCTTACATATATGCCACAGAACCGTGTTAAACAAAGATTAATGCCATGAATGAATTTTGCAACGATAAGGTGGAACACATTAAAACTGGCTAAGTCTTTAAGAATGTGTAGATCGTGCTTGAGTAGTTATTTTAGTCTAGCACGGTCATGGACAACTTGTGCACAAGATTTCGCTTCCTTGAATAGCAAATTGGTGCCACGGGACTGATTCGACCAAGAAGGAATGTAAGATACTGTGCTGAATGCGAGCACAGCTGATTCAGAAACTTTCAGCGAGGCTAGCTACCCATGCTGAAAAGGTCTCCATCTCGACCAAGCTATACGTCCAGAATGGCCTGAAATGCCAATAACCCCTACATACATACTATTTTTGCTATTGATATAATTCTGACACACGCTTTGCCGTAGGTAAGATTTATCGTAATTACATTGCTTATGTCTTATTCAACTGCTTACATAAAATCGACTAAGATGGCTTGAAAGTCCACTAAAAATAATGTATGCTTCACATAACTTCTACAACAAATAAGATCGAGGGATTATTTAGTCATTCACCAGTACACGACAATGTACCGACCCTCGCTCTCTACAGGTAATCCGAACTAAGACAGCGTGCCAAGAAACTGATGGTGACATTTGGAACATTTTGAAGCATTGCTAGCGTGCGAAGACGATCTTTAATATTTTGAAGACTCTGATCAAGACCGTGCCATATCTCATTACCTCTCTCCAATTCCAGGCCCAAGAGAGTGTTTTATTGCTTATGTATAAAAGAATATAAATATATGGAATGACTAACTCATCTGAGTCAGTTTGTAAGCTTGTGCGGCACCTTTTTTAATCGAGTCTTGTAAACAAGTTATTATTAATAAAAGACAAGTTTCTTTTTGTTGCAAATTTGTTGTTAAATATTTGTGTACTCTCTTTGTCTTGTGTTTCGGATAACCTTATGACTTTGCCTTATACGACCACAACTTAGGCTCACACCGCATCACGTCTGGGGACGACTATCGATTCTACAAAAGCAGAACGTGACATAATAGTATTAGAACACGGCTTTACGTCCTTGGCCTTCCGTTTTTAGTTTTAAACCCTTGATCCCATGTCCATGAGATGAGTTATTTCATATAATGAGTTAGTAATATTTTTGGAGACTAATGTAATTTGCCTTCTATTATTCTAATAGCCATGATCGCGACCGTGAACGAGGGGAGTACCTTTAGTGGCTCGAGTAGCTCGAGGGTGGAACCCTCTGCGAACTGAACGGATGTTGAGCATGCTGGAGGCGCAATAACGGCAAGTCGATGCAAACCAACACAAAAAATAAACATTATCAATGGCAAGTCGTGACCTAGCAGAGGCAAGCTGAGGTACGACATGCTAAGTTTGAAAATTGATTTGAGGCTCAGTTCAAGATGCAACAAAAGTAGCTTGATACTCTCCAGCAGATCGTCCATACAGTTGTGGAAAATGGCAACTATAACCCCTCTTTCCATAATTTTAGAAATTTATTATTATTTATTTGGCTAAAATCAGGATTTATGGAATTTATAAATATTTTTCTAAAGTAATTATTATTATAGAAGGATTTAGTCATAGTTAAGATTTGGAGTACAAGATGACTAGAAATTATGGCAGGGAGAGTGTAATCGAGTGCTTTGACTAGTATTTTAGGCAGGGTAGGGAAGGTCGAGCCATAAGTGTGTTCTAACAAGAAAAATCAAGCTAAGTTGTGACTTGACCCTTATAAAGGATTTAATTAGTTATTTATTAATAATATTACTTTAAGGAGATTCGGTTGCACCAAACTAGCCGGACTGGATCTGAACAAAACCCAAGTCATGTAGTCGGGTAGTGCGTCTAAGGACGTCCATGTAGATGTATATGTATCGGTATTTTTAGTTTAATAATTTAGTTGCAATTTTAGAAAGGGTTGTTAAAAAAATATTATATATATATATTTGTGCTATTAAAATATTATTCCATTTTGTAAATATGGTTAATACTTTCCTTAAAATATATTGTGGGTTTTGCGATTCTTAAGCTATATGTAAATGCTAGTAGGTATACCTATTATATAAGTAGATAAATAGATACATTAATAGTTATGAGGGTTGTATACATATTTATATATTCGCATAAAGGTGGTTAAGAAATTCTATGACCGATTATATACCCTTCTTGAATATATCTAATTAGGGTACATGTATTTTTATTATGTAGAAATATTCTTCTAAGTATATACCTGAATTATATATATATATATATATATATATATATATATATATATATATATATATATAGCAAATGACCTCTAGCCTAATGGTTAAGAGAGATGCATGCGGCCCGAATGGTCAGGAGATCGATTCCCGGTGCGACCGTTCGCCACAATTTCATTATTTCAATATATATATATATATATATATATATATATATATATATATATATATATATATATATATATATATTAAAATAGGGTAATTGTGGCGAACATAAGAAATAGAAAAAGAAAAAGAGAGAAAAAAGGATATATACTGTTCCCGTAAGGGAACAATATGTATAATAAACCGACCCGAGAGCAGCGAATATATACAAGAAACCGAGGGAGAGATAGAGAGGACCAATCCCTAACCCAAACCTATACCCCGACTTCCCCTGACACCCAGCGGCCACGCGTGCGTCGCCTGGACCTTCGCCGGCCACCGGCAGACATGCGGCTGTGCGCCGCAGCAGCAGAAGCGGCTGGAGAAATTGTAACGGCAGCAGCAGCTGCAATAGTTCGACAATAATAACCTATTCTTTCCTTTCCACTCCACGACACCTCACCCTCGCCATCCCAGAGACTAGGCGCGCTGCCCTGACCGCCTGTCGCGGCCGGTGATCGCTTGAGAAGCCGCCGAAGAACCAAAGAAATAGAGAACCATCTCTGTTACACTGTGCAACAGAACTTCAGGTACCAAACTTGGAACCCATGTTTCTCGTCTTACGTTTAACCAATTTTTGATCTGTAATTAGTTTAGGAAGCCAACATAACCAAAGTTAGATCCTAACAATTAGCTTTGGTTTAGTCGAGCAAGCTGCCCACTACATCGATCCAAAATCGACGTAAAAATAATCCCAAACTAGACATAAAATCAAGTCCAAAACCTCATTTTGGAAGGGAGATTTTAGACAAATTATAGAAATTTTTTGGAACCTATTTAAACAGATTCATAGACAACCTATACGAGATGGAAACCCCACTTTTGATTTTTTTCACTGATTAAATTGTGGTTAAAATTTGAAAATTAGGAAAAATTTGCTTTTAAAAAGTAAAATTTCAATAATTCTCACTGATACGGCATGCACCCCGACAACTGGGTAACATGATCGCAACCTATGAGCATCGTACGATGCGTATAGATGTTGCGGATGTGTGGGATTTGACAAAACTTGATTTCGTTGTGCGTGGCGACAAAATCGATGCGTATCCCATGAGATACCCCGTATCGGCCTATTTGCAAACTAGTTTATAACTTTATGCACGTTCGTCATCTTGAGACAAAACTTGCGCCTACAGGACCGTGTCATTTTCTGGTCCTGTATGTCAAGTTTGGTCCGATTCTGAGAAGGTCGACCGGAACGCTATTTTGGCGGCCCGTGACCCGATCTAACGGACAAAATTGTGCACGGTCCACCGGAATCCATCTTTGGACATATGGTTGGGTTTCTATCGTCAAACCGGATCTGTAGACCTATACTTTGTTGACTTTAGAGACCATAGACTCAAGCACGCTTTTCGGTACAAAGCGGGTTCAACGACGGACATCATTTTTTACCCAAAATTACGATTTTGCTCCTGTATCCAGAATTTGACTTTTGGGTATGTATTCTTAGATATTTATTTTATACCAAACACATTGGTGATGTTTGTTTCAGCATCCGGAGACTGTTGCACGAGTTGACTTTTGTGGCTCACTGAGTGGTTTGATATTGTGGGATTTGCGTGCTATCCTAGCCAACCAGACTATCCTGGACGCAACGGTATCATCTGTTTCACCAGATAAGGATCCCAGACGAGTATATTTTTGATAGTTTTCATATTTGATAACTTCTATGATTCGTGTATCTAGTATTTTTTTACTTTGATCTTTTGTTGATTCTCGACACAATGGTTACACGAGGTGGTAGTTATGGATTCATTACATGTTATTTTTCTTGACTTGCATGTTTACCCTGTTCATGACTTATCGAATCCATGAGTACTGGTCGAGCGGAGAAGTACATTAGTAGATATGTAAATATACCTATAAATATCCTATTTGTCTGATCGTATCTGATAGCAGTCGCATAATTTCACATACGGGGTACCAAATTTACCCCTTGGCCATTTATATATCGAAAGTTTATTTCAACACACTAGATAGGTGCAGTTTCTGGTTCTACTTTATACTTTATTAGTTACATACCTTATCAGCTTTAGTTCTTACTTGTCAGTGTCACCATATTTGTTTACTTTTACTTTCAGTTTCATGATTCTATGCTTGTCTGCTCACCATATTTTACATTACTATTTACTGTTTTATAGACTTTGTCAATGATTGAAACTGCTATTAGAATATACTCGTTCTATTCCTTACTTGCAACCTATTTTTCAGGGTAGTAGCGACTACTCTTAGCGTTAGGGGGACATGGGTATATGCTAAGGTCAACCTAGAAGACTAGTTAGATGTGTTAGTAGTTTTTGTAAGACATTGTATTTTCAAATGTAAAACTTGTAAATTTAGTAAAGTTTTTTCAGTTTTTAATGAGGTGATAAAGCTATTATTACGTGATTTTGAGCATCATGGCCTTGACGGCGTTCTACCGTCGACTGCGACGTAGAATGGCTTGGACACGCACTTGTATCCCGAAAAGCATGTGCGGGTCATGACAGCAACTCCGTAACAACCCATACTGTCACTGAGCCTATGGCCCAAGCCATTGAAGCCGATCTGGAGGAGCATGAGCTTCAGCCTACAGCACCAAGAAGCTACAACTTCGAGGTGTTGGAATTCATGAAAGCGTGTTACGATTCCTTTAGTGGTACCGAAGGCCCTTCGATAGGGGTTGACTGGTTGGAAGAGTTGGAAGGCCACATTGAGCTACTCGATATTAAAAAATCCAAGCAAGTTGTGTACACACAACTTCAGCTATGAATGAGCGTACACGACTGGTGGGCCGTGCACAAACGAGCGATCCGATACGACAACTAATCAGCGCCGACCTCTTGGGCTACGTTTTGCAAAGCATTCAAAGTCGAGTACTTTCCATCAGCCATCCGTCAAGAAAAGGAAAATGAATTCAAGCAGTTGAAGCAAGGGAACATAACAGTACAAAAGTACGTGACGAAGTTTAACAAGTTGTTGAAATTTGTTGGTGTGCATCTGTTTACTGAGGAGAGTCACGCTAGTCGATTTGAACTGGGTCTACGGCCCTCTATCTTTGCCCACGTCTCAGTTTCGGAGTATAAAATAATGTGTGAGACCTTCATTCACGCTCTCTACCTTCAGTGCCAATACCTTCACTCGTTGCTGGCACTATGTATATCTAAAATCAAAAATGCCCTAGCCACGAGGGAGGTAACAACGTGATGTAGCGTCTAAACAATGACCAACGGGATGGATACTAAGGGCGGAACCCATGAACTCGCTCTACCAAATGCAATAACTTTGGGCACGATGCTACCGACTGTCATGTCTCTAAAGTGGATACTAATACTATGGTAAGATGGGTCATCTACGTGCGAACTGCCCGACAAGAAGGCCGAACCCAACGACGCCTCAACGACAGCAATATCGTCCAAAAATTATGGTCAAGCGCTACGAGCTCCTCAACTCGCACAGCAAAATAGCCAAAATTGTCATTCCAATACCCAAGGATGCGTCTACGCCATAACTCGGAATGAGACGTTTGCCTCAAACAGTCATGACAGTTATATTACTCTTCAATAATAAGCCTGCTCATGTACTGTTTGATTCCAGTGCCACACACAGTTTCATATCAATGTATTTCGCCGTAGAACACAAATTTTCTATGACACCGCTAGGCCTTAACCTTAGTGTTAGCATACTGTCGGGCACGCAACTACATGCACACTTCGGCTGTAGAGACGAAACTATATGTACCAGAGGTAAGAAATTGTCTCCAGATGCACTAGTTCTAGATCTTAAGGACTACGACATCAATTGGGGAATGGATTGGCTTGACGCTTGCTTGGCTACCATCAATTTTGTAGAGAAAAATATATATATTTCGTCTGCCAGGAGAGAGCAAGTTATGCTGCTCGTGTGGTGAAGCATCGACAATATGTGTCGTGATTTCAATAATTTCTGCTTGGAAGATGCTGTATTCCGGGTGTAAAGGTTATTTGGCGTTCGTTCGTGACATGAGACAGAATGGTACAAACACATGTCAAATCAGTATTATGGCAGTATCCCCGACGTGTTCCCAGAAGAGCCACCCGGTATACCACCTGATTGAGAAATTGAATTCACCATCGATACCTTTTTCAGTACGGACCGATTTCTATGGGTTCGTACAGAATGGCCCCTGCAGAACTGAAAGACCTTAAGGTCCAGTTGTAAGAACTGCTCAACAAAGGATTCATTTGGCCTAGTGTATTGACTACCGTGAACTGTATTATTGCAAGAACTGAAAGAGCTCAAGGTCCACTTCGTCTGTATTATTTTGAAGAAAAAAAGATAGGTCGATGCGTCTGTGCATTGACTACCACGAACTGAATAAAGCCACCATCCTGAACGTATATTCTTTGTCCCGTATAGACGATTTATTCGATCAGTTACATGGTGCCTCGATATTTTTGAAGATTGATCTTCGCTCAGGTTACCTTCAACTCAAGATCAAGCCAGACGACGTGTGGAAGTCAGCCTTCCGCACTCAATACGGATATTATAACTTTATGGTAATACCGTTCGGCCTAACAAATGCTCCCGCTGCCTTCATGGATTTAATGAATTGGGTGTTTCAACCCTTCTTCGATATATTAGTAGTAGTTTTTACTGACGATATTCTCGTCTACTCGAAGAATAGGGCGGAGTTCGATGTTGGCACATTTATTTTGATAATATTAACAGCAGCTTAGTGGTTTAGTTTTCTCTATATTTCAGCGAACAGATATTCACTAAAAGCCTGCTAAGAGATCCTTTCATTCAAGCTGCTCTTCAAATAGAAGTCTGATGAAGTCTCCTACAAATAAAGACAAAAGAGAAGAGCAACGTGCAATAAAAGACTGCTCTCAGATGGTCCAAGATTTCGAGTCTGTACAAGGTCTAGGATTCTCCATGTAACACCTAAGGTGGATGACAAAACGTAAGCCCTTCTTCTTCCTTGTCACCCAAAAATCAATGTCTACAGAAACGGCATACCGCAGTGTACCGATGGTATACCATTTCTGAACAAGAAATATGTTCTGTGACGAAACTCGGCACACCGACGGTATACCATAGTATACCGAGGGTATACCGTTTATGAGCAAAAAATATGTTCTGTGATAAACTTGGCATGCCGACGGTATATGGCAGTATACCGACGGTATACCATTCCTGAGCAAGAAATATGTGCTGTGACGAAACTCGGTATACCGATGGCAGACTACCGTATATCGGCGGTTTTCCGTGTGTAATCCAAAAATATGTTCTGTGACAAAAGTCGGCGTACCGACGGTATAACGCATCATACCGCCGGTATTCCGATCTCAATAATTTGATTTTTGAATGGATAAGATGTTAGCATTAAATGCTCCAAACGGCTAGATTTATTATCGTTATTGTTCAGAATGGTATGCCAACGGAATACCAGTCAATACCGACGATATTCCGTCTCCACTAAGTGTTGGAGCATTAAATGCCTTGTTCTCCTGGTTCTCTATAAAAAGTGATTATGTCTTCTCCTTCAAGACTTAATCACTTGAGCCATAAATTTTCTCAACATCCAAGAACTCTCACCATTACTACTCTACCCAAAGCTTTTATTTGTCATCCAACCCAAAAGTGCTAGAGTAATTAAGAGTTGTATTTTTCGATCTTCAAGTGTTGTAGAAGATCAAAAGCCTCCTTTCTAGTTGTGTTGAAGTTGACGAGCCTTCCTAAGAAAAATTGTGTGTAGAAGTTGGCAAGTTCTTCGGATTAAAGCTCGTCTTGAAGTTGGCGAGTTCTTCGGATCCAAACTCGTGTAGAAGTTGACGAGTCTTCGGATCCAAACTCGTGTGTAACTATTTACTCAAATAGTGGATTTAAGCCGGAGAGAGTTCCGGGACTGGATTACCTCTAGGGAGGAGACCAAGATACATCGAGTGTTTGATTTTCTCTCTCCCTCTTTTACTCTCAGTAAAATAGCTTTAAATTATCAGTAATTATTTTATTACCCTATTCACCCCCTCCTCAAGGGTTCTACAATTGGTATCAGAGTTTTGTTCTCTTGATTTGGACTCACATCCTGAGAGTGATCCATGGCCACTAACCCTAGTTCTAACTCATTTCATAATGAGGGACACTCCACAAATAGGCCTCCTTTATTTGATGGAACCAACTATACCTATTGGAAAATTAGGATGAGCATTTATCTGAAGTCCATAGATTTCGATTTATGGGATTGTGTGATAAATGGTCTTCCTACCTCTTCCGGAGTTATTGAGGAAATTGCTTCTGACACCCTTAGGGATAAACTCACAGAGAATGTTAAGAAGCATGCTAGTCGAGATGCTAAGGCTATGAACGCTCTTTATTGTGCTCTCGATAGCAATGAATTAAATAGAATCTCCACTTGTAAGTCTTTAAATGATATTTGGAAATTGCTAGAAGTCACTCACGAGGGAACATCTCAAGTAAAGGAGTCAAAGATTAGCAGACTCACTCAAGAATATGAATCCTTTAAGATGAAACAAGATGAGTCTATTACTTATATGTCACTCGTTTTGGTGATATCATTAACCCTCTTTCTTCTCTTGGTAAGGAATATCCTACTCATAAAAGATCAAAAAAATCCTCAAAGGGCTAACCAAAGGACGGAATCCTAAAGCTACCGCTATCATTAAAGGAAACGACTTGACTACTATGAACCTTGAAACCTTTATGGGGAAGCTGTGACCCATGAACTTGACATGAAGGAACAAAAGGAATATTCTATGAAAGAAAAAGAGAAGGAGAAGGCGATAGAAAAGGAGAAACCCCTGGCCATTAAGGTTATGAAGTCCTACTCAAAGGATAGCTCCGAGGATGATGATTCAGATGATAATAAGAAAATAGCTCTCACTGCCAAGCACTTTCGAAAGTTCTTCAAGTTCAACGAAACCAACCGGTTTATACGGGACAATGATGAAGAGCCTGCTTACTACCAATGCAAGAGAACCGGACACATCAAGAGAGATTGTCCCATGACAAGAAAGGACTCCAGCAAATACGAGAAGTCCAACAAAGGAAGCTTATCCTCCAGAAAATATACCAACACCAGTATTTGGTGTAAAAGTGACGCTAGCGATTCAGACAACGACAAAGAATACAAACACAATGCAAATGTGTGCCTCATGGCAACCGATGAGGTACTCGATGACCACTCCTTGAACACTCTCTCTTATGATGATTTGGAAAATGCTATTCTCGAATTACACGAGGAACACAAAGGTGTTAGAAATAAGTACAAAAAATCTCTAAAAGAGGTTAAGGCATACAAATAAGAAATAGAAAGACTCTCTAACATCATTATGGATGTAAAGGAAAAAAACTCCAGCCTCTAACACTGATGATATAGAGTCTTTGAGACTCAAGCTAGTAGAATCCGAAGACATTATTAAGAAAAAGGATGCTGAGATTCCATCCCTCAAAATGCTTATGCATTTGCTATGAACAAGACTCTTGTTGCTAATCAATAAGAGTATGCCACGTCTATTAAGTATAATGATCTTCTTGAGCATGGTAAGAAACAAGTAAATAAGAAAACGGTTCGCACAAGACACCCACACATCTCATAACACAAATCATAATGATCATGTGTACAAGAACACTGCACATAGATCCTTTTCCAACATTGTACAGGCAAGAAAGGGACCCTTTATAAAGAAGAACACATCGCATCATGTCTTTTATTACCATCACCATAACAATCATGTTAGAGCTCCTCACACTAGAGCGCCTCATGTTCATAATACTCACTCTCTTGTTAGAACTCCTCACAGTAGAACACTGCATGTTCATGACACTCACTCTTTCTTCTCTAAATCTATAACACCCATGATGTGCAACTATGGTGGTCTTCTTGGACACACCTCTTATTATTGTCAAATAAGAAAATATGTTGATATAAAAAATTTACGTGGGTTCCTAAGACTAATAATCAAGGACCCAAATGCTCTTGGGTACCAAAGTCTTCATCTTCAACTTTTGTTGTAGGTGAACCCTTCCTCACATGCTAGACGCAAGTGGATCCTCGATAGCGGTTGCTCATGGCACATGACCGATGATGCTTCACTTTTTTCAATGCTATCAATGAAGAAAGAAAGTCATGTCTCCTTCGGTAACAATCTCAAAGGTCACATCATAGGAAATGGTAACATCGGCTCACCTCCTTATCCTTGTATTAAAAATGTTTGTCTTGTTATAAATCTTAAGCACAACCTTCTTAGTATTAGTCATCTTACGGATATTGGCTATGATATTAAGTTTGTTAAACACAAATGCTTCATCATCGATATCACTAGTAGATCTATGGTGTATGAAGGCATTAGAGAAAATAATATTTATGTCCTTTATCTTGTTGAAGGTACTAACAATGGCAGGTGTCTAGTTGCTAAGAACGATAAAAGTTGACTATGGCACGTGAGACTTGGACATGCCAACATGGATACCATCTCCCGACTTGCCACTAAGAAGCTTGTAAGAGGTCTCCCAAGTATTTCCTTCAAAAAGGATATGGTATGTGAAGAATGTGAGAAGAGTAAGTTGTCCAAATCCTCCTTCAAATCAATCAACTCAGTAAGTACTACTAGTCCTCTCCAACTCATTCATATGGATTTATTTGGTCCTAATAGAGTAGCTAGTCTTGGAGGTAAACTTTATGCTTTTGTTTTGGTTTATGATTTTTCAAGATTTACTTGGGTTATTTTTCTTACAAATAAAAGTGAGACTTTTCGTAAATTTGTTGCTTTTTGTAAACGTGTTCAAAATGAGAAAGGCATTGCTATAAACAAAATTAGAAGTGATCATGGAGGAAAATTTGACAATGCCGATTTTAAAAGATTTTGCAAAAATAATGGTTTTGGTCATGATTTTGCTTGCCATCAAACTCCACAACAAAATGGTATTGTGGAAAGAAAGAATAGAAACCTTGGTGATATGGCCAGGGTTATGTTAAATCAATATAAGCTTCCCCAATATTTTTGGGCGAAAGCCGTTAACACGTCATGTCATGTTATAAATAGGGTCTTAATTAGACCTAATTCTAAAAAGACTCCGTATGAGCTTTGGTTTGACAAAATTCCCTCTATTGAGTATTTTAAAGTTTTTGGATGTAAATGTTTTATTTTGAATACCAAAGATAACCTAGACAAATTTGAAGAAAAAGCCTACGAAGGTATTTTCCTTAGTTACTCAATTCATAGTAAAGGATTTCGTATTTTTAACAGAAGAAGTCTTGCTGTCAAAGATTCAATTAATGTCTCTTTTGATGAACTTAACTCTTCTATATCCTTCCCATCTGATGATGTTGATAACATCTCTTGTGGTTTGGAAAACTCTTCTATTGGAGACTCTCATCCCTCTTCATCAAACAATAGAGTAGTGACCCCTCCAATCAAAGATTCTCCACCATTAGAGATTCCTCACGAGGACCTCCCAAAGGAATGGAGATTTGCCCCATATTATCCCAAGGAACTCATCATTGGTGATCCTTCTTCACGTATTAGCACTAGATCCTCCACTCGTGATCTATGTGCCAATGTGGCTTTCATTTCTCAAATAGAGCCTAAAAATATTAATGATGCTTTTAATGATGAATTTTGGATGATCGCAATGCAAGAAGAGCTAAATTAATTTGGGTAAAATAAGGTTTGGGAACTTGTCCCTAAACCTCTCAACCACCATATTATTGGAACAAAGTGGGTGTTTGCAATAAACATAACACAGATGGGTTCGTAACTCATAACAAATCCTGATTGCTTGTTCAAGGCTGTAACCAAGAGGAAGGCATTGACTATGATGAAACCTATGCTCTGGTTGCTCGTCTTGAGTCCATACGCATGCTATGTGCCTTTGCTTGCTTTAATGACTTTAAACTCTTTCAAATGGATGTTAAAAGTGCTTTCTTGAACAGTATTATTAAAGAGGAGGTTTATGTTAAGCAACCTCCTAGCTTTGAAGATTTTCAATTTCCTTATCATCTTTTCAAATTGCACAAAGCCCTCTATGGCCTCAAACAATCTCCTCGTGCTTGGTATGAGCACCTCAGTTCCTTTCTTCTTTCTCACAACTTTTCTGAGGATAAAGTTGACACTACACTTTTTATTAAATCTCTTAACGAAACTCTTCTGTTTGTCCAAATTTATGTTTATGATATTATCTTTGGTTTCACTAACAATGTACTATGTATAGAATTTGCTAAAGTAATGCAGGACGAATTTGAAATGAGCATGATGGGAGAACTATTCTTCTTTTTGGGTCTGCATATCAAGCAAGGTCCCAAAGGAACCTTCATCAATCAAGCTAAATATACAAAGGATCTTCTCAAACGGTTCGAACATGACTCTTCCAAATCAATGAGAACTCCTATGGCAACAACTACAAAACATGATAATGATGAAGATGGCATCTCGGTTGACATTAGTAAGTATCAAGGTATGATCGGTAGCTTACTCTATTTAACTGCTAGCCGTCCGGATATTATGTTTAGTGTATGTCTTTGTGCACGATACCAAGCTAATACAAAAGAATCTCACTTATGTGTCATTAAGTGCATTTTTTGGTATCTCAAAGGCTCCATCAACATGGGTCTTTGGTATCCGAAATCTTCATCCTTTGAGCTTATCGGCTACTCGGATGCAAATTTTGCCGGATGCAAAATCGACCGAAAAAGCACTAGCGGCACATGTCAATTCCTTGAAAAATCTTTGGTATCTTGGTTTAGTAATAAACAAAACTCTGTTACTCTTTCCACCACTAAGGCTGAATATATAGCGGCTGGTTGTTGTTGTGCACAAATTTTTTGAATGTCACAAATATTTATAGATTATGGTATTTTTTTTCTACTTGCACTTCCATTAAATGTGATAACACTAGCTCTATAAATCTCACGAAAAATCTAATTTGTCACTCACGCACGAAGCACATTGAGATTAGACACCATTTTCTTCGTGACCATCAACAAAAGGGGATATTCATCTTGATTTTATTAACACTACTTATCAATTTGCTGACATCTTCACTAAGCCCCTCCCGGAGGATCATTTTGCTTTTCTTTGCCAAAAATTAGGCATTATCAATCTTGAGTTTTAGTTCACTACTTAAGCGGCATACCGACGGCACACAGTGGTATACCGACAGCATACCAATTTTCATACAGAATGATGCTCTGTGACTAAAATTGGCATACCGTCGGGAACCACCGGTATGCCGTCGACATGCCATCTGCGGTGGACTGCTACATATCCGCTTATTTTTTTGGAAACCTATTATTTCACGTCACATTTACTTCTCTCATATTTATTTCTCCTCCTCTTCTTCTTCCTCCATAAACAATTGTTCTTTTCTCCACTGGATTTGCATATTTTCTCTTTATGGCCCATGCCAAACGCCCATGCTCTTCCACTTCCGCTTCCAACCCCTTCACTCCAGTGCTCCTTCCTAACGGTAGTTACGATCCGAAGATCTTCAAATCCCATCTTGCTGCTGATGCATTGTTCTACTACTTTATCGACCATGCCTTATACAAAGGGAAGGCAATCAACTGGAACCTCTTCTCTGGTCATCTATCTCTCTTTGAGACCGCTGGCCTTTCCACTCTTCTCCGTCGCTAAGTTCCAATCTATCCGACGGCTGTCATACTCTTGTACTGTAATCTGGTACCGGACCTGGCCAACAATGCTCTTGAGACTCTTGTTAATAACCGTCACTTTCGTCTCACTGCCCGCGTTATTACAGAGATTCTCGAGATCCCTAATCGCGGGGATGCTCTCCCGACTTTGGCCTATCTTTATACTACCGCTGAAGTATCCTTCGATACGTTATATGCCATCATCTGCAAGGGACCTAACCCTCCATCCATTTCTGCCCTCTCCAAGCAGCTGGAGCCATTCTACTATGAGCTGTATCGCATCATTTGCCACACCCTGTACCCCAAATCTGGCAACTACGATGCCATCACCAACGATGCTCTGGTCTGTATGTACTATCTGTACTAAAAGAAGACTTGGTCCTTTCCTAAAACTCTGCTGAATGCATTCTCATCCATCCACTCATCGGGAAGGCAGGCACTCAACTACGGCATATTCATCACTCTCATTCTTCAAGCTAAGGGAGTCGACCTCTTTCGTTGCCAGTCGAACGGTGTTTTTCCCTTACTGGCCTTATCCTGCTTTGTATTTGGTGCTTCATTCTCTCGTGCTTTAGCCTCTCAGGAGCCACAACCTACTCCATATGTCGCAACACCATCTGATCCTACTTCCTCTGCCCGATTCATGCCTCTGACCCAACAACACTTTGATAGGCGCATGGCTCAGGCGGAGGAGCAGAAGAGGACTGATTCAGATCCGCATTTATGACCAAGCCTACTTCATTCCGCGTACTCTTCAAGATCGCAATGCAGTTTTTGATCTCGATCTTCAGGATCCTCACTTCCAAGGCTCTCGATTCTCCGACCCCAATGCCTATGGATTCATGAATCCTGATGGTGTTGATCCTCTTGGTGTATTTCACGGGACTCCGGGTGATGGCAGTGATGGTCCAGTAGATCAGTAGCTTCGGGCCTCTTCTGTATGTTTGGTCTAATAATATATGGTGTTTATTCCCAGTTTGTCGTTTGAAGTCCTTCAGGGACTAGTGTCGTTATGTGTTGTGTTTGTTCTGTTTAGATGTCTTATGCGATCCTTCGAGGTTCTTATGTTGGTTGTCTTTTACTCCCGCTAGGGGGCATTATGTTAGTTTCAACTCTGCCCGCATGTACTCTTTCACTTTGTCATTCAATATATGCATGGTTTAGCTATATCTTCCGCTCTCGTATCTACGCTGACATGTTAGCTATATTTCTATTACCATATTTGATTAAGTGACAAAGGGGGAGAAAACATATTGAGGGGGATTCACTTCCCTAAACGATGCTATCTTCCGGCTTTTGTCAATTATCAAAATATGAGTGATTGTTGGTACATTTATTTTGTTCTGTTTAGATTGTTCTGCACTCAATACGGACATTATAACTTCGTGGTAATACCGTTCGGCCTAACAAACGCTCCCGCTGCCTTCATGGATTTAATGAATTGTGTGTTTCAACCCTTTTTCGATATATTAGTAGTAGTTTTTACTGACGATATTCTCGTCTACTCGAAGAATTAGACGGAGTTCGGTGTTGGCATATTTATTTTGATAACATTAACAGCATCTTCGTGGTTTAGTTTTCTCTATATTTAAGCGAACAGATATTCACTAAAAGCCTGCTAAGAGATCCTTTCATTCAAGCTACTCTTCAAATAGAAGTCTGATGAAGTCTCCTACAAATCCAGACTAAAGAGAAGACCAACGTGCAATCAAAGACTGCTCTCAAATGGTCCAAGATTTTGAGTCTGTACAAGGTCTAGGATTCTCCATGTAACACCTAAGGTGGATGAAAAAATGTAAGCCTTTCTTCTGCCTTGTCACTCAAAAATCAATGTCTACAGAAACGGCATACCGACGGTATACCGCAGTGTACCGACGGTATATCATTTCTGAACAAAAAATATGTTCTGTTACAAAACTCGGCACACCGACGGTATACCGATGGTATACTGCTTCTGAGCAAGAAATATGTTCTGTGACGAAACTCGGCATGCCAACAGTATACAATAGTGTACCGACGGTATACCATTTCTGAGCAAGAAACATGTTCTATGACGAAACTCGGTATACCGACGGCAGACTACCGTATACTGGCGGTATACCGTATGTAATCAGAAATATGTTTATGACGAAAGTCGGCGTACCGACGTTATACCGCAGCATACCGCCGGTATTCTGATCTCAACAATTTGATTTTTGAATGTATAAGATGCTAGCATTTAATGCTCCCAACAACTGGATTTATTACCATTATTGTTCCTAACGGTATGCCGAAGAAATACCGGTCCATACCGACGGTATTCCATCAACACTAAGTGTTGGAGCATTAAATGCTTTTGTTCTCTTGGTTCTCTGTAAAAAGTGATTGTGTCTTCTCCTTCAAAACTTAATCACTTGAGCCATAAATTTTCTCAACAACCAAGAGCTCTCTCCATTACTACTCTACCCAAAGCTTTTATTTGTCATCCAACCCAAAAGTGCTAGAGTATTAAAGAGTTTTATTTTTTGATCTTCAAGTGTTGTAGAAGATCAAAAGCCTAATTTCTCTATGTGTTGAAGTTGATGAGCCTTCTTAAGAAAACTCGTGTGTAGAAGTTGGTGAGTTCTTCGGATTAAAGCTCGTGTTGAAGTTGGCGAGTTCTTCGGATCCAAACTCGTATAGAAGTTGACGAGTCTTCGGATCCAAACTCATGTGTAACTATTAACTCAAATAGTGAATTTAAGCTGGAGAGAGTTTCGGGACTGGATTGCATCTAGGGAGGAGACCAGGATACATCGAGTGTTTAATTTTTTTCTCTCTCTCTCTTTTACTCTCAGTAAAATAGCTTTAAATTATCAGTAATTATTTATTACCCTATTTACCCCCTAGGGTTCTACATTCGGAACATTTGTTAACCGTGTTCTAGACTCTTCGAGAAAATAAATTATATGCAAAGCTAAGCAAATATGAATTCTGGCTGAGCATCATATCTTTTCTTGGGCACGTCATTTCCACAAGATGTATTACAGTCGATCCAAAGAAACATGAAGTCGTTATTGATTGGAAGCGGCCTGCATCAGCTAGTGAGATTCGTATCTTCCTTGGTTTGGTGGGATACTATCAATGATTCATAAAAGACTTTGCAAAGGTCGCATCGCCTTTGACTCACCTCGGGAGTCGGGTA
The DNA here is from genome assembly GCA_029216955.1 of Iris pallida. Taxonomy (NCBI): domain Eukaryota; kingdom Viridiplantae; phylum Streptophyta; class Magnoliopsida; order Asparagales; family Iridaceae; genus Iris; species Iris pallida. The sequence continues at coordinate 29,831 of JANAVB010026468.1, forward strand.
TGAGTAGTCAAACGACTGTGAATCTTGCTTCCAGAAGCTAAAGCAGCATATCATTTTGGCCCCTATACTCTCTCGTCTAGACGGGACAGAGGAATTTCAAATATTAATCGATGCTTCAGGCCAGAGCTTGGGATGTGTGTTCATGTAGCGAGGCAAGGTGATATCTTTTGCCTCAAGAAAGTTGAGGCCGTACGAGAAGAACTATCCAAGCAAGACTTGGAGTTAGCGACAATTGTTTGGGTTGGTGATACTATTTTTATGGCGTGGCATGCAGCATTTACACAAGTCACAAAAGTCTCAAGTATCTCTTCACCCAGAAAAGCTGAACTTACGACAAAGGCGTTGGCCAGAACTAATCAAAGACTACAACTTAACAATGGACTACACTCCGAGTAAAAGAAATGTTGTGGCAGACACTTTGAGTCAAAAATACATTACCTCACTATCCATAAACATGTAGAAGCTCAAATATTTTTAACAAAGTACATCGTGCCATTTACAGTTAGCGCGCATGACAACATCAAATGGTGCTATCTATTAAAAGGCGCCAATCGCTGAATAGCGCCATCCATCAGATAGAGCCAGGACCCTTGGCAAAGCTTTCTCAAGTTGACAACACTTTATGTCACATCAGTCATAAAGACTGAAAGCACGACAATAAAGCACGACAATCGAGAAGATCCTCTTCTCGAGTTCTGTGCGTACGGCGCTCATAGAAGATCTTTGTCAAATACAGTTAGCGCCAAAGCTGGATCGCACAGATCATCAAATAGCGCCAAACTTAGTGACACTACATGGAAATCTTCCTGAAGAAGCCAAATCTTACGACTTTTTAGAAAGATTTATCATAATGACTGTTAGTGTGCTAAACGAAAAATTTTCGAGATTAGCACTAACAACTACGCTTTCTCAGTACTATTTTTTAAATGGCACAAATTGACAAACTCTGCATAGACTCAAAACACAGCACTAATTACAGTTTGGCGCCAACCAACAGAATGTGTCATTCATCAAACCGGCACCGACCAAAGACAATTACCATCTGGAAGCAGTTAAAGATGACGTGGCATGCATTCCACTAATCTTGAAGAACGTGCATATGATACTGCCCATGACCAAGCACCTTTCTGTCACAGAAAGCCATGCGTCCTATGCAGTTAAGTTAACCGTTCACGCTAATGGATGAAACAATATATGGCACGCAAAGTAAAGCACAATCAGTGTTGCACTACGTGCCAATCATTGTAACTGCCTGGCAGTTATCTCAAACTCTGTAAATAGAGTTCCAAAATCACTTTTTATGGTCTGTACACATATCATCGACTCCTGGAAAGAATGTTTGGCAATTCTCTATCGCTTTCGTAGCAAGTTAAAGAGCTTTTCATCTCTGACATCGCATCGTCCAAGGGATAAAGTGATTATCTTCTGATCAGATTCCTATAATTGTACTTCCCCATAATCAAAATTGTACTTAGATCTTTCTATAAGGATTTTGTACTTTCTTTCTTAGTCTGTAGTTAAGTTTTCTTTAGAAAACTTTTGTTCTTTGCAAACAAAATAACGATTGTTGGGGACGACTTTTTCTTCTAACAAGAAAGTGGCAACTCAATGCGATGTTGCGTCGGTAGGTACGACGCAGGAGACTTTGGTTATAGAATTCGACCAAATGGCTTACGAAGACATGATTGGCACCGGGGTAGCCAAGCGTGCCACTGTTGCTGCCAAGAACAAGAAGACGTGCGCCATTTGGACTCCAAAGTCTGAATGCTTGCCAATCACTGCTGCTAATGCTCAAATCAAGGGAAAGCTCCCGTTCATTCCCCCCTCTTCTCTAGTCTTCAACTTAGTGAAAAACACACTTGATTGCGCCTCTACGCCAATCAGTGCTCAAACACTTCTGAATAGAAACTATATATTTTTTTGCCAAAGAATATCAAAATAATTCCAAGAATGTATGTCATGTTCAAAGTGCAAATTCTTCTTCCCATAGATGTCACGCCAAATGCGTCAGACCAATGTGCACAAAGCAACAAGGTATTTTGCCTACTTTGTGTCAAATCGATTTGTACCAATCAGGTCTGCGCCATGATCTTCCCACCTTGCATATATCAAGGACTGGAAAAAAAATTGAAGGTTTCACTGTTTGCCATTGATAATAAAAGAACAGAGCAGTTTTATTGGAGGACTGGATTTTTACTTCACAATACAAACTCGCTCATACAAAGAAAGCCTAGGAATGAAAACCTAGGCACAACAATCTAAGTACAATTGTTTAGTTTTGATTCTGGGGGGTAACAGTAGAGGCTCGGGAAAGCGACGACAACTCTGTCTTACTCTTTGGACGATTGGACGTAGTCTTGGCTCTGATGAAGAAATGCTCTCGGAATGTGTGAGGAGACTCTTCTGTGCGTGCCTTTGTCTCTCTGTGTATCCAGCCTTCGGGATTCCAGGTGTCCGGAAAATCCTCTCTCTTCGGTCTCTCCTCTCTCTTTGCAAGGGAATGGCACCTTGCTATTTATAGAGGTGGGGGTGTGATCATTAGGGTTTGTAATGATTCTTCCCTTAAAAAGTCGGTGGCCAATCATCTGGACCATTAATTTTGATTGCAACAAATCTGGGCAATTAATATGGATTGCACCAAATCCTATGGACAATTAATATAGATGATAGGCTCGGATCTCCTGCCATGTGTTCGATTTGTCTGATCTGATTTAATTTGGTGTAATTATGATGATTGTAACAAATCTGAGTTTGTTATGATTTGCTAGCAGCCATAACTCCGAGGGGGATAAAAACGCCACGTGTCTCAACTGTCGCGAGGACCGCCACATGTCTCAACTGTCGCGAAGACCGCGACGGTCTCAACTGTCATGAGTGGGATGTTCTGACAGAGTCGCATAAGTGCGGTCTCTAAGTGAACCACATACGGGTGGCCCCCATGATCCTAGCAGTATGAAGGAGGCAGCCGCATGAAGGAGGCAGCCGCATGAAGGAGACAGCCGCATGAAAAAGACGGCCGCATGAAGAAGATCGCCACATGAAGAAGGCAGCCGCATGAAGAAGGCAGCCGCATGAAGAGGAAAGCCGTATGAAAGAGGCAGCCGCATGAAGATGGCAGCCGCATAGGGGTGCTTTGGGACTCGATGGATCCTGCCAGTTACAAAAGATTTTCTTCTTTTTCCAAGGAGCACGCCATCATTATTTCAGCTTTATGTCAGAGCTGTCATTCATTGCGTCAGAGCTGTCATTCATTGTGTTAGAGCTGTCATCAGAGCAATTAATTGGGAGGCTGCTTTATGGCCAGCTGTAGAAGCAGACAGCGTATGGCCATGGAGCTGTTGGGGAATTCCGAGCCGTATAAAGTTCTGAAGGATTCATGAGCCGCATGAGGCTCCTTCTGTTTGGAGCCGCATGGGATTTCTTGTCCTTTTTCATCCTTCTACAAGACCCTCCTTCAAAGTTTTCAATTTGCAAAATTAAAATACTTTGAATAAGAAGCATGGATATATATAAGCTCTTCTGGCCGCAGAGGATATTTTGACCGCATAGACTTCCTAGCCGCATAGACATCCTAGCCGCATGGACTGCCTAGCCGCATAGACCGCTCTGGCCGCATAGTGTCCTCTCTGCCACGTACGCGGCATTAGTTGCTCTTGATTCATTATAATTTGGAGTCATCTTTTGGAAGAATCCCAAGAGTCGGTTCATTAAATATTTGGATTTGTGTTTTGATGAATCTCCTTTATGAGAGGGGACAAAATCCTAGGGGTCGATTTTGCCTGCAGCACGAGACCCGGAGCGTTCATCAATCCACGTGTCTTCCCTTTGGCCTCCTATAAATAAGAGTAATTTAGAGAGAGAAACTCTTTACTCTTTTCTAATTTAAGCACTTCTTTGCCCTAACTGTCGCCCTCTTCTTCTTCTTCGATCAACGATGGCCCCCAAGTCTTCCAAGGTTGCCTCTGCTGCGGCGAAGGGCAAGAAAGCAGCTTTTTTGTCGGCCACGGTGCCTGAAGTGCACCCTGACGTCCACTCCACCATTGCTGGTAAGGATGAACTCAGAACCATGGCTATGTCGCATATTTTATGCGTGGGCCTTCTTCATCTTCGTATACTGTGCTGCATGTGCCTCCCAAGCCAAATGGGGGTATACCCTATGTTCGAGCCGCATGAGGGTTGCATAAGCACTTTATGAACCGAACCACATAAGGACTTTCTGAATCGAACCGCATGAAGCCTTCTCAAACAAGACCGCATAGGCCCCACTTTGGACTGTGTCGTATAAGGCCTTGCTAAGTCGTGCCGCATATGCTCATCTAGATTGGGCTGCATAAGGCTTCGCTAAGCAGAATCGCATAAGCTCATCTAGATTGGGTCGCATAAGGCTGCGCTAAACCGAACTGCATAAGCTCCTCTGACTTGGGCCGCATAAGGCTGCACTAAACCGAGCCGCATAAGCTCCTCTGACTTAGGCCGCATAATGCTTCGCTAAACCGAACCACCTGAACTCCTATGACTTGGGCCGCATAATGGTCCACTAATCAGGACCGCATAAGCCTACGCTAATTAGTGCCGCATAAGCTTATGCTCAAACAGAGCCGTATGAGTGCAGAGCCGCAGAAGCTCGTGTTTGCATGAGCTTATGTGGACTGGACCACATGAGCCTAAAATCACTAAGTGGTTTTGTTTTGCCATATTTTAATATGTTTTTCATTCTTTCTTCAGTGAATCTGCCAGTTAATGCAGTAGGAGAGCCTCTGGTGGGTCGCGCACAATCGGCTTTGGGCTATCGATATGACCACATAGTCGAGTATGTGACGAACCAGCTTCCAAAAGAGCCTTCGGAGAGGCTGAATGCTATCAAGAAACAATCCTTCCACTTTTTCTGTGCTATGGTGAACTCGGGGCAATTGGAAGGGGAATACCTGAAGCCTGCATTTCTCTTTGGGGATGCTTTATATGTAAAGAACACCCGGGTTATGGATATATCGGAGAGCTAGGACTTTGTTCTTGACGGGATGGAGATCAATATTCCTCCGATAGAGCGTCATTTCCTCTCTGTGGTTCAACATGTTTACATTAGACATGAAGATGGAATCTTTGACCCCAAGCAAGTCGGGGATGTTTGTGGAAAATATCTATTACAATAGGAATCTGGGGTCAGCGTATGCTGGAAGGGAACCGTTCAGCGGTATGTGATGGGACTGGCTCCGGGGACCTTTATAAACGTAAGGGTCCCAACTTCACATTCTCTCAGGCTAATACCTTTTTGAACCAGCTTGCTCGCAACGGGTCGTATCCCGTTGGCGTTGCTGAAATGGATAAACCCTATCCCTGCATGGGTCAATTTGACCACATAGATTCTGCAAAAGTATGCGACTTCCCTGCATGAGATTGGCCTCTATCACGCCATTCGGGGCACTGTCATGGTCGGTCCATGAATAAGCCGTTGTTTATGGCTCTTCTGGAGATGTACAACCGTGCGAACGGGAACCTTCTTCACACCGGGAGGGAAGCTGGGACTTGCTCTCCACGAGATGTATGTTATCTCCAAGCTGCCCTGAAGGGAAAAAGTTTTTGAAGTGTACACCCCTACGAGCGAAGAGCTCAAGGATTTGGATCGGCAGTTCCCGGCTTCGTCGCCGGTATCGGGAATTGTATTTCATCACACACTTGCCACCAGATGGCCATCAAGTAGGATGGCAGCTCGGAGGGGAGCGCTCCTCATACCAGGTCCTGGGTCTTATACCTTTTTACCCCTGGTGCCTCAGGTCGGGTTTCTTCCCGAGATCCTCAAACCCAGAGGGGTACAATACCTGGCGTCGACTGCCAAGAGGTCGAGGTCCACGGACAATATTTTTGGGAGTCGAACTGACTCTTTCATCGATTTTTATTATGGTACTCAGCCACTGTCGGAGAAGGGGCTTTTGCTGGATTCCTGATGGTGTGGCTACGAAACTTCGTAGTCTCCGGGAGGGGCAGGTTCTATTGAGAGGATCAGCCGCCGCTTCATCCTCCCCGCCGTAAAGTTGGTCTTCGGGGTCAAGCTGGCTCTTCTTTCGGCCATGGTGTGCAATATACACCATGGCCTTCGCATCTTTTCTTCTAAGGTTATCGTCCGTGACACGATGATGGATTTTGAGCGCATAGAGCTGCCATACCATTATCTGATGGAGTGGCTGTTGATGCACAACCGGTCTTTGATGAGGCCTGGAGCAGAAAATGGCGTTACAGTTGATAACGCTTTCATTTTCTGATTCCATCAGCTCTGGGAGTGCAGCACCATGCCAGCCTGCCGGAGAGTGCTGGCGAGAGTGGACGGATAAGATTTTTGTTTCCGTACCTCATTTTACTACTGAAGAAGTGAGGAGCGTACATATGATGGTACCGAACCTCCTCTCCTCTTACCTGAGAAAATGCTCCTTTGGCTACGTATATCCGTCCAGCGACCTGGTGTATCGTAACCGTAACATTGTCTACCTGGAGCCTTACTTGCCCAGCAGGTTTGCCCGCCAGTTCGGGTATAGCCAGTTGTTCTTTGACAGCCCCAGCTCTTGCCTGGGCTTTGAAGGTAGCGTGCTGGATGGTATCAAGACATGGCATTATTATGATACGGTTCATACCCAAACCACCTTTTCAGTCCCTGATGGTGGGGTGCCAAGAGAGATTTTGTACATGGCGGCCTTATATCATATTACGGCGAGCATGCCTCCCGTTAATTTCGACCCGAGTACCAGCTTCATTATGGGTACCGGCTTGGCGGGAAGCCCAATGGGTCTAAGACGAGGAAGAGGCGAACGAATGCGGTTCTTGTGCTCAACTCGGAGTCCAGAACCGCAGAAGAAGAGAATAACGAGCATGAGGAAGATAACTCTTCCCTTCCTGTAGAAGATGCTGGGGCGGATCAGCCGCCTGTTGTGCCAGATGAGATGGTGGCGAATCAGCCGCCCGTCGTACCTGGTCCTTCGCGTAAGTGCAGGCGTGTCCACTGATGGTGGCAGAACTTACTCTACAAAGCAGGCTACGGTAAGACGCCACGTGTTGTTCATTAAAGAGAGGTGAAGGTGATGATGCTGCTTTGGAGGTAAATTGAGCTACAGCCGTCTTTTCTTTTGGTCCTTTTTTCCTGAACTGTTGATTAATCATTTTTTCTTCTCTCTGTAGGCATCAGAAGAAAGGGATTCTCACAACCCGCTGATGTTCCTGAAGCTGATCCGGTCATAGCCACTTTGGTTAGTGACCTGTGTACCGAGATAGTTGTTGAGGTTCTCCAGGCTACGGCTGAAGCTCCTCCCGTCGCGGAGATCTTAATTGAGGATGATGTGGACCCTTCCGAGCCAATCTCCGAGGGTACTGGGTTCCAGCCGGGTGATGTGGACCCCATCGCGTCTACCTCCGGAACTGCTGAAGCGGAGGAACCAACAGCATTCGTCTCGGATGTCGTCGGTGAGGAGGACACGATCACTGAGATCGAGCCTCAACTTTCGTAACCCTTTCCTGGTAAGCTAAGTCAGATCTTGACCAGTGAGGAGGTTTATTCGCTCTATCATCACATCCTTCGGGTTAAGATGATTGATAGTTGCCCTGGACATACAGGTCCTGTCTCTTTACTACCCATGACGGATATTGTCAGGAAAGGCTCTGCTAGTGGAAACCTGGTTGAAGGGAGCGTGCCCCCTCCTCTCTCATTATCTCGAGAGGCCTTCCGCCGGATCGAGTTCGGAAGATCAGATGGCGGCACAGCCTGGAGGAAAATTGGCCACTGTTCAAGCTTCCTCCTCTGCTCGTATGAGTTCGGGGGTTGACCTCTCAGTCTTACCGAGTATCCAAGTTCTTTGGGCCGTGGAGGAAGAATTGGCCACTATTCAAGCTTCCTTTCGCTCAGAATTTATCTTCCTTGTGGCAGGGGCAGCAAGTTCTGTTGCGTCTTTTTCGACTCTGCCAGCCACACTTCCTTTAACGCCATCCTCTCCGGAAGTTTGGATGAGGTATCACAGGATGTGGTTGACAGCTTCTATCGTCATTTGAAAAGAGGAGTCGATGCTGCTGTAGAGCGGGGGACTCCCTATGCCCTGGCCCGATAATGCGCTGGGAAAATTGAGATTCTTAAAACCCTTCCTGGCGGGGAGAGGATAGCTGCGCTTCTGGAGCCCAATTGTTAGAGGCCGATCAGCTTGTGGCCCAATTTTGAACATTGCGGCAAGCTGATTTGTCTGCAGCAATAGATCAGAAATGAGGCTTCCTCACCACTGCCTTGGAGAAGATAAGGCTTGCGTGAGATACATCCAAGCCGGTCATAATGAAGGACCCAGGCGACCTATCTCTCTTGTACGACCAGCTGAACCGCCGGAGCGAGGTTTGCGGAGCTCGGGAAGCGGTCGCCTCTCGTGGAGTAAACGATACAAGGGAGCAGATCCTCGAACTTCAGAAGAAGCTGGCCTTTTTGGAGCCTGAGCTTGAAGCTTCCCGTGTAGAAAAAGAGTTGATCATTCAGGACGCCGAAAGGGTTTCCCAAGCTTCTGCTAACCTGGAGGGTGCTCTGAAGAAGTTTGAGGATGGCTGGAGGGGTCATGCGCACAGGGAAGATGCAGCGCTGCTGAATCAGGAGGCCGAACGTCGGCCAAACAGAGATTTGAGCGCTTGACTACCCTGTTGAGAGACCGTCTCTCGGCTCTTTTCCTTCTTTTGTTTATGCTCTTTTTCTTTCTCTTTTCATCTTATAATAGGGACATAGTCCCAAATAATATAGTACCTTGGATTCTGAATAAATGAGCATGTTTCGACTCATCCTTCATTTCTTGTAATTGTTGTGTTTATGGCATTTTGTCCCACTGGGGGACTATTTGTGGACCTGTTACCCTTGGCATACCTTAGTTTTAGGTACGGATAACAAGTTTGAGAGGGATACCTAGAACAACTTTGCGATGAGAGCGTTGCGGAAGTTCTTGGTATTGAAAGAATGCCAGGGAGCAGTTGGGCTCCCAAGACATGATAAGAAAAGAGTGGCATGTACTAGAAAACTTAGTACAGTATTTGTGGTCGACTGTGGACATTTGTGGTCAACAGAGGACATCGGTGGTCAACAGAGGACATTTATGGTCATCGAAAGACATTTGTGGACCTATATCTTTGGCGTACCCTGGGTTTTTTTGGTACAGATAATAAGTCGAGAGAGAACCAACATACTTACTCAGAGGTAATGAGGACGTGGTAAATATGAGGGTTTCTTCAATGGAGCCTTCCCACTCAGAGGTAATGAGGACATGGCAGGAGTGGGCTCCATGAAGGGGTACATAGAACAACTCAGAGGTAATGAGGACATGGAAGTTCTATGTGAGGGGGCGGTTTATTTTTGATGAAAGTGAAACAACTCAGAGGTAGCATCGACATGGTTGTCTTAGAAATTTGTGGATCTGTTACCCTTTTTGTGCACTGGAAGTACGGGTAGTGGATCATGGGGAAGGAACTTCTTTTAGGAAGAAAGTTCAGATGTATGATCATACGTGACTTACTACCCAAAAGATGTGATATAGATTGACCAGGATTGGAGTTCAATGGTACCTACGGGTACATAACTCGACAATCTGAAAGATTTGGAGGCAGAATGTGAGTTCAGCGGTACCAGAGGGTACATAACTCTACAATCTGAGATATTTTGAGGATGAATGTAGGTGAGTTCAGTGGTACCAAGGGGTACATGACTCAATAATCTAATATGTTTGGAGGTCGAATGTGAGTTCAGTGGTACCGGAGGGTACATAACTCAACAATCCGAGATATTTGGAGGCAGAATGTGGGTTCAGCGGTACCAGGGGGTACATAACTCAACAATTTGAGACATTTGGAGGCGGACTGTTGGTTCAGCGGTACCGGAGGGTACATAACTCAATAGTCTGAGATATTTGGAGGTGGACTGTTGGTTCAGCGGTACCGGAGGGTACATAACTCAACAGTCTGAGATATTTTGGAGGCAGACTGTGGGTTCAGCGGTACCGGAGGGTACATAACTCAAAAGTCTGGAATATTTGTGGTATGTCGTTTCAGACGTAATACTTCTTTAGGAACTTGCCGTTGATGGGCAACATGAGCAAGTCTCTATTTTGCTTTGCGAGACAGTAAGCTCCATTGGAGAATACAGCATCGATGATGAACGGGCCTTCCCATTTTGGCTGGAACTTGCCGACGGTCTAGTGAGTCATGACCATCGGCCTCCGAACTGCCAAAACAAGATCGCCTACTTGAAACGTTCTGTAACACCCAATTTCTGGAATGAGGATATTTTTGAAATTTTGTATTTATAAATATTAATTATTGATATTTATTTCACATTATAATTTTTGGTGATTTTTAATTATTTTTAAACTATTTAAAAACTGTTTTAAGTCATGACTTATAATTTTGACGTGCTGCTAGTGAAATCCTAGTGACTGCATGACCTAGAGCCAAACCATGTCATTTGGATGATTTAATTATCATTTTTAGCCTAGTGATATTTTGGTCATTTTGACTTATTTAAATTATTTGATGATTTATTGAATTGGTGAATTCTAGGTTGACTAGACTTGTTGAGACCTAGTGAACTAGCCTAGAAGCTAACCCTAGCCATGGTGACCCTAGTCTAACTTAGGTTAACCTACTTTTAGTCATTAGAAACTAATTTTAGAATGAGGGATTTGGTTTAGTGAATTTAAGTCATGGCTTATGGTTTAAGTGAAATGACTTATGGCTTAATGATTGTTTGATCATGACTTGAGCCCGTGGGCCATTTTAGTGAACCCTAACCCTAATTCCTTCCTTTATGACCAGGCATAAGGATCCCCACCCTATATAAACACTTATTCTCTAGGGTTTGCCTCTTTCTTTCATTCATTTCAACATTAGAAAAGAAAGGTATTTGTCCCCCTTCCAAAAATCTCCACAAATCCATTTTTATTCCTTTTTAAACCTAGTTTCTTGCATTAGAACCTAATACTCTCCTATTTTCTGATTTCGGGGTTTAATCCCAGCTTTGGGCCAATTTGGAGCTTTTGCCATCAAGAGGAATCCCCCATTTGAAGCTTTTCCAAGCTTTTTGCACACAGAGGTAAAACCCTTTAAATTGATTTAAATTTCGGTTTTCTTTGTATGTAGGACTAGATCTAGGAGTCCCCTAGGTATCCCTGAAATTTGGGTGGATTTCGTGTCCGTATGGTGCCCGTATCAGACACGTGTCGTATTGTTTTGTAGGTGTTTGATTAAATGCCTCTAAGGATTTTATTTTCGATTTTTGTAAAACTAATTATATGAATTTGTTGCTCTATATGTGTATATAAAATTTTGTGAAGACTGATTGGATTTTTGTGTCTTTTTCATGTCCAAAAGGGACACGGACACGCACCACGAGACCACCGTGCAATGTCCTGCTACTCGGGCACTGTAGCGGATACGACACTGCACGTCTTGATACGAAATTTTGCACACACATAGGACACATGACTAAAGCATGCACACCAAATTTGAGGCCAAACCATCGAGTGATTTTTGAGAAATCTTACTCGTACGGGTCTGTCTGTCGTGCACGCGCAGAAAGTGCGTCTGATACGCATTGATTTCTTTGGACACGGCTTGATTGGACACAATGCAGACACTTCATCACGAAGCCCTACTATGGACGAACCCCTATCCATGAGCTCGACCCACCCCGAGCTCTGTGTCGAGTACACAATGACTCGACACGCGTGCACGAGGACTGAGACTCCTGTTTCCTGTCATTTTCGATTTTAGGAGTTTGGACACCTCGTGTCCTAATTTTTGGACTCATGGGTGTCCCATTAGACACGTGTGACATGTCCCCATTCCTATACACTCTTGACACACCTTGAATTAGGTTTTTGATTTGAATTTGTCCTTGGGTTATCGAGCTCAACTTTGATACACTGATACTGAGAAGGAAATTAGTTTTTTTGTTTTAAATTAAGTAATTATTATGTTTAAATATGTAGATACCTTACCTACATGCTGGATAGTAACTGGGACATGTATTGATTCGAATTTTGTTCACAAATGAGAATGGTTTGATTGATTGGGTCGGCTGATACATAGTTCAATAGTTGTTTTCTGATTTTAACTTATAATTTCTTACTGTTTTGGTAATGTTTATATACCATGTTAGTTCACCCACACACCATGCTACACATACACCCATATGACTGAAATCGAATGTTGTTTGCCATGACTCAAATCACCATGTTAAGTCATGTCCATGCATTAGGTTTTCGAGTTGGTTTTGGGCTGAATGTTGCTTTACTAAACTTTCCTGAGAATTCCCTGTCACAAGCTGAGAATCACTGAGTATGGACACATCTCCACACTATCACAGTCCTGAGATTAGAGTTGTGAACTTCATCCATTTTCCTTAAACTGATTTGGAGTTTAATTGCAAAGTTCAAATTCATTTACTTTATGATTTGTTCACTGTTAGGATGTTAACAAGGGTTTGGGGATATTCGAATTAAGTTGGATTGATGAACTACTCTATGAAAAACACTGTTAAACTGATTAGTTAGTATTTGTTTACTGTCATTTTATTTCTTCACTAAACCTGAATTCGAGTTTATTTGCTATGGTAAATTCATGAACATTGTGATTAGCTCACTGTTAGATTGGTTCCTTGGTTTGATGTCATCAAAGATGGGGATTCAATTTGGTGTTTGGGTAGGGACTGATTGCTAAGTCCCTATTTTCAGTTTCCTGGAAAGAACTCCTGAAATTCACTATCTACACACTCTAGCACTTAACTGTCCCAGACACACACACTGCCTAAAACCTGAGACCATAATTCCTGAGATTTCAATACTATTACACTCTCTCTATTTGACACAATTGTAAATCCCTGAGTTCCATTTCACTAAACTGTCACTTGTTTTCAGTTTTCTGAGAACTGAAACTCCTAATATCACATTGATTTCATATACATAGTCACAC
>JANAVB010026469.1:0-21593 GCA_029216955.1 Iris pallida
GCTTCTCAAATTCTAGTTTAATTAGGTGTTTATATCGGCTAAATAATGTGTTATCAATATTGGGTGTTATCCATTAGTTTGGTGGTGTTTGGATTAGTAAATGTGAATATGGGGTTTGGGTTCATGGTGTAAGTTCACTGTCTCAAGGACAGTGCGAGTTCTTCATCTGCCTTCTTTGTTAAGAATATCCTTGGGACATTCGCTTCACCAAAGTCACTGAATAAGTGAAGTTTTTTTGGAAAACTGACCCTTAGAGTGTATCAGTTGTGTGCTTCTATAGATGTATATATCTATACATCTAACTGTGATATACATATGTGTATGTGTGCTTTAGAGAGTGAGGAATGAAGGCAGGTGATATACATATGTGTATGTGTATGTGTTCTGAGCCATCCGTTCTCACACTTAAATACATATGAATTAGAACTGTGTTTTGTATTTTCGCGAACCCAGGGATTGGATTCTGTATTTTGTATTTTGGTTTCTGTATTTTGGCTCCAGCTCCATTTGCATTAATCTACGGTACGACATGGTGATCAGGATATAGTTCCTGCTGCCATTCTACTGGCGAGGCAGAAACTATGTCGTCGTAGATAAAGTTGACTGTCCTCCGACCCTCATCCCTAGGCAATGATGATACGAACCAATCACTATATCTTATATAGTAGTAGATGATGTTTTAGTATTACATTATGTGAGTTCATCTTGATTCTGTTATTCCTTCAGATACTAGATACGATAAGAACATATACTGCACCATATTACAGAACATAGATGATTCACACTAATGTATGCTAGAATGAATTTTGGATTGTGTTTCGAGCCATCCGTTCTCACACTTAGAGATAAATCGAATTTTTGCTATTTTATCTGAGCCATCCGGGCAATCGAACTCCTCCTCCTCCTTAAAGTATTGTAATTAAGAAAATTTAGAATATTTGTGGGAATTTTAGAATATTTGTGCTATGATCGGATTATAACGACGGATATTAGGTTACTCTTCAGGATAATTGATGTCTATTTTATATTAATTTGGTTTGGTCTATGTGATTCTTGGATAATTGGTGTGCATTAAATTCGTATGTGCATATTTGGTCTATGATTCTTGGATAATTGGTGTGTATATATATTTGGTCTATGTGATTGTTGGATAATTGGTGTGTATTATATATTGGTTTGGTTTATGCATATTTTTGTGAACAGAAAAGTGCTGTAATTTTTTTCAAAAAAATCTCAGTTAGCGACGGACTAGTGACCGGTTAGCGACGGATATTTCCAGCTCCATTTGCATTAATCTACGACATGGTGATCAGGACATAGTCCCTGCAGCCATTCGACTGGCAGGCAGAAACTATGTCGCCGTAGATAAAGTTGACTGTCCTCCGACCCTCATCCCTCGACAATGATGATACGACAACCTATCACTATATCTTATATAGTAGTAGATGATGTTTTAGTATTACATTATGTGAGTTCATCTTGATTCTGTTATATCCTTCAGATACTAGATACGATAAGAACATCTACACCATATGTACAGAACATAGATGATTCACACTAATGTATGCTAGAATAAATTTTGGGTTGTGTTCTGAGCCATCCGTTCTGATCAAGCATCTTCCTTCTCCTCTCCCACTATGGCTCTGGACCCATCTGCTCCTCCCTACTTCTCTTCTTCTTATTTGACTCTCTCAGCCACATATGATATCTACCTCAAGTGTAGAGTCGGGGAGAAGAAGTGGGCAGAAAGAGGAGGGGAAGCAGCACAGCCGACGGCATGACCCGGAGGAAGTACAGATATTTTCTTCAACATCCGTAGGAGAACTATAAGGATATATCTTTTCACAACATGTCACCTTGTCAAAGACCCTTAATGTGAATATCATGTTACCGCGGTGTCGGAAGACTAACATGTCATAATTTTTTAAGCCGTGTGTTTTGACATAATCCTCCAACTCTTTCCTCCTATGTAGTAATCTTGCATTACTACATAGCAGGAAAGAGTTTGGAGGATTATGTCAAAACATACGGCTTAGAAAATTATGACATATTAGTTTTTCGACACCGCGGTAAAATGGTTGTCACATTAAGGTCTTTGACAAGGTGATATGTTGTGAAAAGATATATCCTTATAGTTCTCCTACGGATGTTGAAGAAAACCTCTGTACTTCCTCCGGTCATGCCGCCGGCTGCTGCTTCCCCCTCCTCTTCCTGTCCACTTCTTCTCCCCCGACTCTACACTTGAGGTGGATATCATATGTGGCTGAGAGAATCAAATAAGAAGAAGGGAAGTAGGGAGGAGCAGATGGGTCCAGAGCCATGGTGGAGGAGAGGAGAAGGAAGATGCTTGATCAGAACGGAGGAATTGATGGGGAAGAGAACTAGAAAGCACTGATCCTTCCTGTTATGAGAACTGTGAAGAGTGAGAAATGAGAGGGGGGTCTTTGAGTTTTGCGTTCATCATCATTAGAGGAGCAGCACTGGAAAAGTTGTGACGTTGATAGCATGAGAGAGGGAGAGGGTGAATGGAGGGAGGGAAGTGGCTGCATGCCTTTGGCTCACTCGAGCGATATTTGTCCTCCGACCCTCATCCTTCGGCAATGATGATATGACAACCTATCACTATATCTTATATAGTAGTAGATGATGTCTTAGTATTACATTATGTGAGTTCATCTTGATTCTGTTACATTCTTCAGATACTAGATACGATAAGAACATATACTACACCATATGTACAGAACATAGATGATTCACACTAATTATACTAGAATGAATTTTGGGTTGTGTTCTGAGCCATTCGTTCCCATACTTGGCAATTAAGCATGTGAAATAGAACTGATTATGTTTAGTTTGTCTTACGATACAGATTTTTACATCCAAATTGAAATGGATCGTTACTTCGTTGATCGTACATTGATGTACTAGCGGATCAACCTCCTGGATCGTAGGTACTTATAAGTATTAACCGTATCGGATTAGTATCGATCTATCGTTTTGGTATGGGCCGTATCGGTTGGTATTGGTCTTAGCGAATTGGTATCGTCCTATCCGATAGAATACCATTGCAAGAGAGTCATCAGATCGTGATTGGCCAGTTACAGTAACATACATGCTTCTTTTCCATCAGGATAGGACGAAACCAATTTGTTAAGGCCAATACCAATCTGATACGTCCTATACCAAACAGATAGACCGATACTAATCTGATACACTAGATACTAAGTACATCCGGCCTATACCAGCGGATCCACCAATTACTGCACGATAGGCCCAACGACTCCAGTTACATCCGGTTATTGGTGAGTACATGATTACATAGTAATTCTGTTAGTCTTGTGATACAGATTTTTACTCTCTCATGCTACCAACGTCACAACTTTTCCAGTGCTGCTCCCTCTAATGATGATGAACGCAAAAAACCAACGTCACAACTTTTATAATTTGAGTAAATTTCTTTACCCTATATGAAAATTTCTGTTGTCAGAGAGATGGCTCCTAGGACTCGCCGAGGTGGTGCTGCTAGTCGAGGAAGGGGCCGAGGCAAGAAACCCTTGGAGGTCGACACGGAGGAAGTCCCCGTCGTCAAACAAGAGCCGGTGACTGTTAAGGAAGAGGTGTTACCAAAGGTCGAGGTCAAGGAAGAATCGATGACCATCAGGGAAGAGATTGCTCCCAAGGTTGAAGTTAAAGGAGCCACCGTCAGAGAGTAGTAGCATCGGGACCGACCCTCCTGTCCCTACAGAAGACCTCAACCAGATTGAGCCTTCGTATACAAAGTGGCTGATAGAATGGTACATGTCTCAACGCAATTATGATCCCTGGCTGTGAGGATTCATCGTCTGACTTACGGTCTTTGCTGAGGCCAAAGTCGATTTTCCTGTGTGTTTTAGAATTTTGGAATATTTGTGGGAATTTTGGAATATTTGTGGGAATTTTAGAATATTTGTGCTATGATCGGATTATAACGACGGATATTAGGTTACTCTTCAGGATAATTGATGTCTATTTTATATTAATTTGGTTTGGTCTATATGATTCTTGGATAATTGGTGTGCATTACATTCGTATGTGCATATTTGGTCTATGTGATTCTTGGATAATTGGTGTGCATTATATATTTGGTCTATGTGATTGTTGGATAATTGGTGTGCATTATATATTGGTTTGGTTTTACATATTTTTGCGAACAGGAAAGTGCTGTAATTTTTTTTCAAAAAAATCTCATTTAGCGACGGACTAGTGACCGGTTAGTGATGGATATTTCCAGTTTCGACTACTGTTCGACGACATATCCGTCGCTAACTGGAGATTTGAAAATGTTTCCAGGTAGCGACAGATGGTCGACGGAATATCCGTCGGCAATGTTCTGGTGGTATATAGTTCGACCGAATGGCGACGACTCATCCGTCGCCATGGTTCTGGAAATACCAAGCATTTCTAGAACATGGTCGACGGATAATTCGTCAGTATTCCGTCGCTAATCCGTCCTTTGTTAGCGACGGCAATCGACGGAATAGCGACGACAAGATACACTCTGATACGCTATTAGGACGGTTTACCGACGAACCATTACGTCGCTTGTGTCTACACAGTTCAGTATTTAATACTTGAAATGGACGAAAGCCCATCGGAAAGTCGTCGCTAATGCTTCGTATTGTGAAGTCAACAAGCCGTCGCTATCCCGTCGCTTGACGACTGTCCTAGCGACGGACCGTTATTAGCGACGAGCTGATTGCCGACGGATTATTTTGGCCAAGATCCGTCAGTGATCGATCGCTAATACAAATTGCCGACGGACGGGCAACGTATATGGCCGTCGCTAAATCGACATATTTTGGTAGTGGAATGGGATTTTGAGGAGTGTGAGTGAGTCAGAATTTAGTGAAAGGGTGATTTCGAGTTCCGAGTGTCGGAATGCGTCCAAATTTGAACGAGACTTAGTTAATATAAATTAGATTTTGTGGGTAGGCTCCTAGATTAAAATCGGAGTTTTATGTGGGATTAGGAGGATGGTATCACACGATATCATTGAGTATCTCGCGATACTCAAGATAATCGGTAAATCGACAACATATACCGTAAGATGGACTGGATGTCCACTTTACCTAGGAAGCTTGGTAGGTAGTGATAGAGTAGGCTTGTGTCCTACTACCCTAGGAAGCCGGGAGTAAAACTCCTAAGGTAAAGCTACTTGGCCTTAGTACTAGAGTTGAAGGGTAAATGGGATAAGTAGGGATAATACCCATTTCTCAACATATGAGTTTAATACTTTAAGATATAGTTAAAATTAGGTTATTATGGTTGGTAACGATTAGGAATAGTGGACTTGGACTAGCTTTGACCTTGGTTGACCACGGTTGACTATTTTGACCAAAAGTCAACCGAAGCCTAATGATTGACTAGAACTTGACCAAACTTGACCAGTTGACCAAAGTCAACTGTTAGTCAACGTTAGTCAAGTTTGACCTAAAGTTGACCTAGAGTTGACCTAGGGTTGACCAGAGTTGACCAGTTGACCAAAAGTCAACGTAAGTCAACTGTTGACTTAATTCGACCTAGTTTAATTCCATTTGACTTGTATTGACCCAGTTTGACCTAGTTAGGTCTGATATGACTTAGATTAACCCTGTACAATCTAGTTTGACCTTGTTTGTCCTAGATTGACTTAGTTTGACATGTCTTGACCTAGTTTAACTCAGTATGATTTAATTTCACTTCCAAACCATTATATTGATGCAGTATTCCATCTATAGGTCCTCGAGGCACTGCTCTTGGACTCAATCGATCTATCCATCACATTACAGGTGAGTACATTCTCTGATAACTTTTCCAATTTATGATAATTGTTATAATTCATATAATTAGTGTAGATATGCTTGTTCTCGACACATTGGTCACACGGATTGGTATTCATGGATCCGACATGAGATGTTATTCCTCGTTATCTTGGTATATCTTGTACAAGCCCCCTTGTAGTTCTTGTGCAATATATGGACACCAATTCTCGAGGAGACTTGCTCCCTTCTCGCAGAATCCCGTGTCATAACGCGTCTTGCTTGGATCCACTCTACCAGTCGGAGGCGGGAGAGTATTAGTGTAGATATGTGGCCAAGCCTATTGTGCATAGATTGATTGTGAGTGTTGATCATACACCCCACGTATGGTTAGCCAGGCCTGTTACTATTGTGCAATATCCCAAGCCGGCCACATGTTGTAGCTAGTACTCACACACCTAGATAGATGATTCTTGATTCTTGTACATGCCATGATCAGTTTTACTTGCCTTATTCTAGCTCTAGATTTACAGCTTACCTTACCATGATACTCACATGTAATTTCTATGATTTCTTGTATATACTCTGTATTTACAGTCTTATAGTTTTTGTCATATCTTGTGAACTATTGTTAGTTGATTGTACTCGTTCCATCCTGACTGGATATGTTGACAAAATATTACAGATACTGATGAGGAGGATTACAGTACCTACTACGGTCCGGATGACGTAGTGGGCTTAGACCTGGAGACCTTGGTTCAGCAGGGCTTAGCTCCGCCTGACGAGACTTTACCTATTGTTTAGTTAGAGTTGTTTGGACTGGACCTTGTCTCCAGCTTGCTACTTATGCGTATGTTATTATATTTTGGGATTGTAAAACTATATTACTTTGTCTCTCTCTCTCGTTGTTGAGCTGGATATTGCACTTGTGGTTTTTATCTATCTAGTTTTCGTGCCATGATTCTTCCTTCTAGATTGTGATTGAGCTTATCAGTATTTCATATTATATACCTCCGTGCGGAGATGACAGGTTATTATATACTGTTGTTGGCTAGTAGACCTACAGTGTTCTATGCTGTTTTTACGGTGTAGGCTGGGCGTCGTCACGCACTTGTGCCCCTACCTAGGGTGCGGGTCGTGACACATTTTTAGTGGTGGCCCATGCAGGTCGAAGGTCGCAATTAGTACGATGTCGTAGTGGCGCTCGACTTAGAGTGTTGTTACGAGCCTGCGGTACATATCTAGGATAGGCTATATGCTAAGTTACTCAATCACAGATAGGAAAACTTTCACTTGCTGATCTTTTAACTGTCCTTCTTGATATTGATTTTTGTATTCTAATTGTCCTACTTGATATAATACTTCATGTGCCATATTGATTTTCTTCTTTTATTCTATCTTCAGGATGGTGCAGACCAGGTCCCAGCATCCTGAGTCCGCGGACACGGAGAGGTCTGCTATGACTCGCGGACCTGATGCAGACACTCCTGTTGCAGTCGGGGTGTCGACAGCAGCTCTTGGGGGCAGTCCTCCGCCAGTTTTGAGGGCTGACCTCGGGGTTACTACGACTATTTCGGCCGCAGTACCAGTGGTTGATATGGGCGCTCTTCCTCCTCCTGCACAGCGAATTCCTCCGCCAGTTGCAGACGTACTTCCACCTCCACCTCCTCTGTCTACAGATATTGGGCAGATGCTTACCTTCCTCTAGCAGATGCTGGAGACTCAAAGAGCTAGGCCGAGGCTCAGCAGAGGCAGACAGACGCGATGCGTCAGGGCATGGAGGATGCCCATCAGTTGGCCCTTGCAGCCGTGGAGCAGAGGGCTCCGCATCATGGGACGCGATCGAGGTACCGAGATATCCAGGACTTCAAGAAGCTCGAGCCCCGTGACTTTAGCGGGACCGAGGGTGTGGTCTATGCCGATGATTGGCTCGAGGATATTGAGCGACAGATGAAGGCCTCCCGTCTCGCAGACGACCTGAAGGTCGAGGCGGTAGGTTTGCAGTTGCTAGATATTGCACGCACCTGGTTCAGGAACGAGCCAGGCCTAGCTGGAGAGGGCCATACTTGGACAGAGTTCAAGCTTCTCTTCAAGGAGAAGTTCTTTTTCCCTACAGACAAGATCGACCTGGTGCGGCAGTTCCAGGATCTGCAGCAGGGCAGTTTATCTGTGGAGGAGTACGCCGCAGAGTTTGGCCGTCTGAGCCGATACGTGGAGTACATGGTTCGAGACCCGGAGATTAGGGCGAGCCGTTTCAGGGAGGGGCTGACTTGGGATATCAAGATCCTCATTCCCTCCTTCTATGAGACTTATACCCAGATCTATGCAGAGGCCCGCAAGGTAGAGCGGTAGTGGGGCTTGAAGCTCAAGAGGGAGCGTGATCTTTTCTCGGGGGCTACTAGCAGCGCGGGGGCTGCTAAGCGCCCTCAGCTTCAGCATCGTTCTTTCTAGCATCACCAGCTGCAGGTTCAGGCCAGAGCACCGGTTCAGCAGGTGCAGCACACTCAGCAGAGACAGGCACAGCATGGGGCTTTTTGCAACTTCTGTAAGAAGCCTGGTCACACTTTTGAGGTTTGCCGGAAGAGGCTAGGAGTGTGTCTCTTTTGCGGCGGCGCAGGCCATCAGTTGAGGGAGTGTCCAGCGAACCCTCGTGTTACTGGTACAGCTCAGAGGGCACCGGCGAGAGTACCTGCAATGTAGCCGAGGGGTCCGCTTCCGACCCAGCAGCAGTGGTTTGTAAAGCACCACCAGCAGCGGGGTGTTCAGGGCAGGGCTTTTGCTCTTGCAGCCGAGGAGATCGAGCCAGTCGCAGATATTGTTGCAGGTTCGGTTCTTCTTGATTCTTTTCCTGTCTTAGCATTGTTTGATTCAGGTGCTACGCACAGTTTTATGTCAGTTTCTTCAGCACTTAGGCACAACATTATTGCTGAATATCTGGATAGGACTTGCAAGATTATGACCGGGAGAGGTATTATCCTGGTTAATAATATTTGCAAGGGGCGGAGAGTTACTCTGGGAGGCCGGGATTTGAGCACGTGCTTGCTCGTAATGCCACTTCCGAGGTACGATATGGTACTCGGTATGGACTGGTTGAGCAGGCACCATGCTAGCATAGATTGTAGAGCATGCAGAGTATTGTTTAGTCCGCCAGGAGAGCCAGAGTTTTAGTTTGTCAGAGGAGCAGCGGAGCCGGAAGATGGATTCTGTGGAGCCTTGTTGGCGGGACAGGAGTTGCCGTATCCATTTATTGCAGATTTCTTGGATGTCTTTCCCGAGGAATTGCCGGGGATGCCGCCGGACAGAGATGTTGAGTTCACGATAGACTTGATGTCAGAAGCTGAGCCTATTTTTTAGCATGTCTATCGGATCAACAACAGCGAGTTGGCGGAGCTGAAGAAGCAAGTCGACGAGCTACAGGACAAGGGCTTTATCAGATCCAGTTCTTCGCCTTTGGGCGCGCCAGTCCTGTTTGTCCCGAAGAAGGACGGTACGATACGGATGTGTATCGACTACCGAGCGCTCAACAACCTCACTATCAAGAACAGGTATCCTTTGCCTAGGATTGATGACTTGTTTGATCAGTTGAGCGGCGCGAGGGTGTTCTCGAAGATAGACTTGCGATCGGGGTACCATCAGCTGAGAGTGAAGGGGGATGACATTCCGAAGAATGCTTTTCATACCCGCTATGGCCAGTATGAGTTTACCGTCATGCCGTTTGGGTTGACTAATCCCCCGACGGTATTCATGAACTTGATGAATAAGGTATTCCATCCATACCTTGACAAGTTCGTGGTGGTCATCATTGATGACATTCTCATCTATTCGAAGACGCCTGAGGAGCACGAGGAGCATCTGCGGGTTGTGCTGGAGACTCTGAGGAGGGAGCAGCTGTATGAAAAGCTGTCGAAGTGCGAGTTTTTCTTGGATCGAGTAGAGTTCCTGGGCCATGTTGTATCCGATGATGGGATTTCAGTAGATCAGAGGAAGATTGCGGCGGTAGAGTCTTAGTCGACACCCAGTTCAGTTGCCGAGATTCGAAGCTTTCTGGGTTTGGCAGGCTACTATAGAAAGTTCGTGTAGGGCTTCTCTCGAATAGCAGAGCCGATGACTAGACTCACCAGGAAGGACGTGGAGTTCGTCTGGACTGATGAGTGTCAGGCTGCTTTCGAGGAGCTGAAGAAGAGGTTGACATCGGCTCCTATTTTGACGTTGCCATCTGGGTCCGGAGGATTCACGATCTACAGTGAATCTTCGGGGAAGGGTCTGGGTTACGTTCTTCAGCAGCATGGGAAGGTAATTGCTTATGCATCTAGGCAGTTACGGTCACATGAGAAGAACTACCCGACTCATGATTTGGAGTTGGCAGCAGTCATATTTGCCTTGAAGCTGTGGAAATACTATTTGTACGGAGAGCGTATGGAGATCTTCACGGACCATAAGAGCTTGAAGTATGTGTTTACCCAGAAGGAGCTGAATATGAGGCAGAGGCGATGGTTAGAGCTGATGAAGGATTTTGATATATCCTTACAGTACCATCCGACGAAGGCCAACGTGGTTGCGGATGCTTTGAGCAGGTATCCCGTGGCCATGTGTTTGACGATGGATCGTCACCTTCTGGCAGATCTAGAGAGCTTGGGCATAGAGGTGATAGTTCCTGGGTTTGAGGAGCAGATGTGGGGTCTTCAGGTGCAGTCAGAGCTGATGGATAGAGTCAGAGCAGCTCAGTTTGAGGATGAGGCTCTAAGGGTCATCAGGGAGCAGGTCCGGGCAGGACTGTTGGATGAGTTCTCTATAGCGGGGGATGGGTCGTTGAGGCATGGTACCAGATTGTGTGTGCCGAGCGGAGGACTTCAGGAGGAGGTTCTTCAGGAGGCGCATCATTTTCAATACTCTATGCATCATGGGGCCAACAAGATGTACAGAGACTTGAGACAGCATATTTGGTGGTATGGCATAAAATGTGTGGTGGCTCAGTTCATTTCTAGATGCTTGGTGTGCCAGCAGGTGAAAGCTGGGAGGCAGAGACCAGGTGGATTGCTCCAGCCACTACCCATTCCTGAGTGAAAGTGGGAGCATATCACTATGGACTTTGTGTCTGGACTTCCGCGCTCTCCAGGAGGGAAGGATACAATTTGGGTCATTGTTGATCGATTGACCAAATTGGCCCACCTTTTGCCTTTCAAGGTGGGTTTGTCTACGGAGAGGCTGGCCGAGATGTACGTGCGGCAGATAGTCCGATTGCACGGGGTTCCAGTGGGCATAGTCTCGGATCGGGATAGCCGATTCACTTCTCACTTCTAGAGGAGTTTGCAGCTTAGCTTGGGCACATCGCTCAAGTTCAGTACCGTATTCCACCCCCAGACAGACTGGCAGTCGGAGAGGACGATTTAGGCCCTCGAGGATATGCTTCATACCTGTGTCTTAGACTTTGAGGTATCTTGGGAGGACCACCTTCACTTGGTAGAGTTTGCTTACAACAACAGCTACCAAGCCAGTATAGAGATGTTACCATTCGAGGCTCTATACGGACGGAGGTGCCATACTCCCTTGTCTTGGGATGATGTCGACGAGAGGGTTTTGCTTGGCCCTGAGATGGTAGTGGAAGCTGCGGAGAAGGTCAGGGTTATCAAAGATAGACTTCGGGTGGCGCAGGACAGGCAGCAGCATTGGGCCGATAGCCACCGGAGGCCGTTGGAGTTTGAGGTATAGTTTAGATTTTTCTAGTATTTGAGTCTGATTGTGATTGTTTTAGATCAAGCTTTAAGTCTTGTGTTTTTGTTCTTGGTTGGTGATCTTGTGTTTCTGCGGATTTCTCCGACGCGTGGCATGATTCGTTTTGGTGGCGGCGGGAAGCTTAGTCCATGATACATCGGACCCTTCGGTATCTTGGGCAGGGTCGGTGCAGTGGCTTACCGACTAGAGTTACCGCCCGCACTAGAGGGAGTACACAACGTGTTTCACGTGTCACAGCTGAGACGGTACGTGGCAGATCCCAGTCACGTCTTAGACCACTCCGAGATCGAAGTGGGACCGACTCTCAGCTATCCAGAGAAGCCGGTTGATATCTTGGACCGAAGAGAGAAGGTGCTCCAGAACCAGGTCATTTCCTTGGTTCGCGTTGCATGGAGGCACCACTCTCCAAGTGAGTCTACCTGGGAGAGAGAGGACGACATGCGGGAGTGATTTCCATATCTCTTCGAGCCTTGAGGTAAATTGTTTTTTTTCTTCCATTGTTCTTTTATGTTGCTGTGTTAGTTTCTCATTCAATTTCGAGGACAAATTTTTTTTTAAGGTGGATAGACTTGTCACTCTCACTTTTCATAAATAGGGGTAAAATAGTCATTTTTGCATTTTTGGGAATTTTAGAAATTTTTATTTATTTTTATTGTTATTTGGGGATTTTTAGAGTCGGATTCGAATTTCAGCTCATTCTGACTTGTATCGGAGACCCGGGGTAGCTTAGACTCTGATCGAGACCCAAACTTAAGTTAGACATGGCCCGTAAAATCCCACAAATTAGTCTGATACCTTTAGACATTTCCTCCGTGACTTAATCGATCAATTTGTAGACTTTAACTTGGCCGTTCCAACCCCAAAAAATTCCTAAGTCAAATTTTGGCCTAAAGGAGGCTTGGAGGGCATTTTGGACATTAGCCATATGCCCCCAAACCCCCTTACATGGTCGACAACCATGGGAGGACCCTCCCTCTTCATTCAACTCATCTCCACTCTCAAGTTCTTTCCTAATTTTGAGTTTCCCCCAAAACCTAAACCTAGATTTGAGTTTTGATCTCTAAAACTTCCATTTTTTCCCAAATTTCTTCCACAGATCCTCTCTACACCGTCAAGAAAGGGTGCTACCAAAGTTTGGAAGAAAGGTGCAAGGTGAAAGTGTCCATTCTTCAAGAATCTTCGTATCGGAGAGAGTTTCATTAGGATTTACTCCTAATTGGTAAATTACCTATTCTCTAAATCTATTTCCCATAAATTTTATTGATTTTGGAACCCATAGGAACTACACCATGGTTTTGTCCCTTTATGTAGAGATTAGAGGCCTATGGGAGACTCCTAGGGGAACTAGGATTAGTGTTTGTGTCCTTGTGTTTGTGTGTCTATATATATATATATGTATATTTATATGTATGTGTGTGTGTGTGTGTGTGTCCATATATATGTATATGTGTGTGTGTGTGTCCATATATATGTATATGTGTGTGTGTGTCCATATATATGTGTGTCCATGTGTGTGAGTGTGTGTGTCCATATATATAGATATCCCTATGTGTGTGTGTATATATATATATATATATATAGATATGTATGTGTGTGTGAGTCTATATATATATCTATTATATATTATATATATTATATATATATATATATATATATATATATATATATATATGTGTGTGATTGGTGTGTGTGTGTGTGGTGTGTGTTGTGTGTGTGTGTGTAGATATGTATGTGTGGTGTGTGTATCTATATATGTATGTAGATGTGTGTGAGTGTGTATATCTATATCTATAGTATATAGATATGAATGTTGTGTCATATATATATAGATATGTATGTTGTGAGGAGAGATTTAGAGAGAATGAGAGGAAGAGATTGAGAAATTAGAGGGTGGAAGAGAGGGAATAGAAGGGAAGAAAGAAGAGCAGTGGCAGCAGCTGGGGGGGAATGGAGCTGCTGTCCCCCCCCCCACACCACCCCCCCCCTCCACAAATCCACAGCAGCAGCAGCAAGCATTAGTAGGCAGCAGCAGTAGCAGTAGCACCAAAGCCCCCCCCCCCCCCCCCCCCCCCCCACCCCCCTTTAGATGCCCTAAGACCCCATATATATATATATACTTATATACCTATATATATATATACGTATATACCCCTATATATATATATATATATATATATATATATATATATATATATATATATATATATATATATATATATATATACTCCCAAATATATCCCCCTAAATAACCTCTCAACTAGTCCTAAGCGAGTGGTATTAGAATGGGATTTTGAGGAGTGTGAGTGAGTCGGAATTTAGTGAAAGGGTGATTTCGAGTTCCGAGTGTCGGAACGCGTCCAAATTTGAACGAGACTTAGTTAATGTAAATTAGATTTTGTGGGTAGGCTCCTAGGTTAAAATCGGAGTTTCGTGTGGGATTAGGAGGATGGTATCACACGATATCATTGAGTATCTCGCGATACTCAAGATAATCGGTAAATCGACAACATATACCGTAAGATGGACTGGATGTCCACTTTACCTAGGAAGCTTGGTAGGTAATGATAGAGTAGGCTAGTGTCCTACTACCCTAGAAAGCCGGGAGTGAAACTCCTAGGTAAAGCTACTTGGTCTTAGTACTAGAGTAGAAGGGTAAATGGGATAAGTAGGGATAATACCCATTTCTCAACATATGAGTTTAATACTTTAAGATATAGTTAAAATTAGGTTATTATGGTTGGTAACAGTTAGGAATAGTGGAGTTGGACTAGCTTTGACCTTGGTTGACCACGATTGGACTATTTTGACCAAAAGTCAACCGAAAGTCAACCGAAGCCTAATGATCGACTAGAACTTAACCAAACTTGACCAAACTTGACCAGTTGACCCAAAGTCAACTGTTAGTCAACGTTAGTCAAGTTTAACCTAAAGTTGACTTAGAGTTGACCTAGGGTTGACCAGAGTTGACCAGTTGACCAAAAGTCAACTGTAAGTCAACTGTTGACTTAATTCGACCTAGTTTAATTCCGTTTGACTTGCATTGACCCAGTTTGACCTAGTTAGGCCTAATATGACTTAGATTGACCCTGTACAATCTAGTTTGACCTTGTTTGACCTAGATTGACTTAGTTTGACGTGTCTTGACCTAGTTTGACTCAGTATGATTTAATTTCACTTCCAAACCATTATATTGATACAGTATTCCATCTATAGGTCCTCGAGGCACTGCTCTTGGACTCAGTCGATCTATCCATCACATTACAGGCGAGTACATTCTCTGATAACTTTTCAATTTATGATGATTGTTATAATTCATGTAATTAGTGTAGATATGCTTGTTCTCGACACATTAAGTCACACAGATTGGTATTCATGGATCCCGACATGAGATGTTATTCCTATTATCTTGGTATATCTTGTACAAGCCCCCTTGTAGTTCTTATGCAGTATATGGACACCGATTCTCGAGGAGACTTGCTCCCTTCTCGCAGAATCCCGTGTCGTAACGTGTCTTGTTTGGATCCACTCTATCAGTCGGGGCGGGAGAGTATTAGTATAGATATGTGGCCAAGCCTATTGTACGCCTATTTTGCATAATTGATTGTGAGTGTTGATCATACACCCCACGTATGGTTAGCCAGGCCTGTACTATTGTGCAATATCCCAAGCCGGCCACATGTTGTAGCTAGTACTCACACACCTAGATAGATGATTCTTGATTCTTGTATATACCATGATCAGTTTTACTTGCCTTGTTCTAGCTCTAGATTTACAGCTTACCTTGCCATGATACTCACATGTACTTTTTATGATTTCTTGTATATACTCTCTATTTACAGTCTTATAGCTTTTGTCATATCTTGTGAACTGTTGTTAGTTGATTGTACTCGTTCCATCCTGACTGAATATGTTGACAAAATCTTACAGATGCTGATGAGAAGGATTACAGTACCTACTACGGTCCGGATGACGTAGTGGGCTTAGACCTGGAGACCTTGGTTCATCAGGGCTTAGCTCCGCTTGACGAGACTTTACCTATTGTTTAGTTAGAGTTATTTGGACTGGACCTTGTCTCCAGCTTGCTACTTATGCATATGTTATTATATTTTGGGATTGTAAAACTATATTACTTTGTCTTTCTCTCTCGTTGTTGAGCTGGATATTGCACTTATGGTTTTTATCTATAGTTTTCGTGTCATGATTCTTCCTTCTAGATTATGATTGAGCTTATCAGTATTTCATATTATATACCTCCGTGCGGAGATGACAGGTTATTATATACTGTTGTTGGCTAGTAGAACTACAGCGTTCTTCGCCATTTTTACGGTGCAGGCTAGGCGTCGTCACGCACTTGTGCCCCTACCTAGTGTGCGGGTCGTGACACAACATATAAACCAATATACAACTTGTCATGGGTCTACACAACCAATAACCAATGTATCTATGCAACCAACAAACAAGTGTCACAAACAAATAAGTGTCACAAACAAATACAAAGAAAAACAAGTACTCAAACAATCAATACAAACAGTCCTAAGTAGGACTACTGGGGATCTGGAGCAGGAGGGGGACGCCGCGACGAAGGGCCAAGAAAAGCTCATAGTCCTCCTGTGAAATCGACACAGATGAAGGAGGTAGTGACGTCGGTGGAGTCGGTGTCGATGAAGAAGGCAGTGGCGCCGGCGAAGTCGACGATGATGAAGGTATACCCGGAGGACGATAACGCTCCAATGCTGCAAGTCGCTGGTGGTATGAATCCATGGTAGATAATATTCTATCACTGCTATCAGCCACCGAATCCTGCACCAATCTCAGCCTCTCGCCCATGGTCATCTGTGATGCCTGTAGATCCAATACACTGCACTCCGTCGACGCTCTAAGAT
Source organism: Iris pallida (assembly GCA_029216955.1). Taxonomy (NCBI): domain Eukaryota; kingdom Viridiplantae; phylum Streptophyta; class Magnoliopsida; order Asparagales; family Iridaceae; genus Iris; species Iris pallida. The sequence continues at coordinate 16,394 of JANAVB010026469.1, forward strand.
CGGTGACGCTCTGCTCTGTCCGCTCAGTCACATTCGAGCTCTATAATGCGCGGTCGAGCGCATCCAATCGTGCTATAAGCGCAGGCTCGTCCGACTGGTGCTGAGACTGGTCCTGAATCCGTCGTAGCAGTTCGTCCCGGAGAGACTCCATCATCTGGTGGACTCGGGCAGACTCTTGGGACGGCTGTGGACCATGCACACTAGCAGGGGATGCCCTAGAGGACTGGCTCGCAACTATGGCGCCATAGGATCCCGTACCATAGTACGTACCCCTACGGAGGCCACCAGCGGCGGTCATCCACAGCTCGTCCGCCGACGGAGCTTGAGGGCTGCGAGAAAGTACCGGCCTCTCCCGCAGTAGGTGCACTAGCAGTCGCCCGGTCCCGAAACCTCTGATACTCGGCCTAGAAAGTATGGATAGTACTCTATGATTTCTAATCTCTAATTAATGTACTTATTATTACTAACTACATGAATATTTATTTGCATGCATATTTACTAAGTTATATTAAAATTAACACGAAGTATTATAATTAACAAATAGTATTGTAATACTTACATAGGCAAGCTCGGCCCTCTCGTCAATAAGGCCGTCACCCTTCCGATGGGTGGCCAGGAAGACGGTCACTATATCGGCGTTACCGACCTTCCTTACCGGTAATTAAATATATTATCTTAGTAATAATTTATCGGATTTGCATTAAAATAATATTTCTGAAAGAAAAATACATACCAGACGACGGAAATGTTCCGTCATCGAATCGACCCACCGTACCACTTCGAGACATGCTGCCTAGCCGCCTTGGCCTTCTCGGACTTTTTCTTGTACCTTGGCTCGTTGAATCGAGCCTTCATCGCATCCCACTGATCAGGGGTGATCCAACCTTGGATCGGCTTTCCGGCACGATCACGAGCCTTTGATCATTAATAGCATCGCGGATCAGCTTAGCAGCGACAGCAGAAAACATCCCCTCGATCAGCTCGGCCCGGTGCGGTGGATAGAAAAACATATCCTAGAAGAGTACGCAAACCAAATATTTTTCAGTAATAATATTGCATAAATCAAATGATTAATGTTAAAAGCAAATCTATTTTAACCTTGAAGTGCACAAACCAGTAGGCCTTCCTATCGTCCGGAGCATCCGAGTAGTTTATCCAAGGACCACCATAATTTTGCCTCATGAGCTGGCCTAGGCGTCTCTGTACCGACGGAGGAGATATCTATACAGACATATTATATTCATGAGAAAAGTTAATTTATGATAAACACAGAAAAAAATGATAAACCAAATACTTACTTTGTACCGTCGGTCCAGATCTCCGTCCTCGTCTCCTCCGAGGTGCGCAGGCATCATCTGCCTGATACTGGTCGGCCGTCGGCGCAGCCTCCTCCATCTGCTCATCTGCCTCCATCGTCGTATCAGCAGGAGGAACGCTAGTCTCGGGAGCAGTCTCAGGCCTGGAACTACTCGTCCCAGGAGATATGCCACGTAGCATCGTGGCGGGCGGAGCTACTGTCCGATACACAGGAGTACTGGACGACGAGGATCCAGACCGGTACCAGTAGAAGATACCGAAGAAGAACCCCGTCCTCTAGCAGTACCACCAGTAGGTACCGAAGGAGTACTATGTCCTCTGCCAGTATCATACCCCGTGCCACATGTCGAAAAATACGGAATGATCCGCGACGACCTGTCATGCCTGATAACAACATATGATGAGATACAACAAAGACAACAAATAATTGACACTAGAAATATGAAAGGGCAACAAAGACAAGATAATAACCAAGACAACATATGATGATACATTTTACAAGAAACATCTAAGTCCAGATAGTATTTTACAAGAAACATCTAAGTTCAGATAGTACGTTCTACAAGATGAAAGTACATCTCTCTCAATCATCTTCAGAATAATCATCTTGTTCGTCTTCCTCGACCTCATCTTCCTCCTCATCTTCACTTTCATCTTCGCCTTCGTCGGCTTCGTCTTCCTCTTCGGATAATTCTACATCTTCCAATTAAAATATGATTTGCCATGATTCTAGTTTATTACATTTTTGTTCATTTTATGTTTCGTATACTTAGTTTGTTAGAATCAGTACTTGCTCCCGTCCTGACAGGATAACGTTGTAGGTATACTTACCGAGGAGGAGTTACTATACGATTCCTATTATGGAGTTGCTGTCGAGGATCAGGCTTTACTTTACGAGGATGCACCTGCGGGGAAACTCGTCTAGTTTGTGTAGATGCTCGGGACTTTGAGAGTAGTCATGCTGTTAGACTATGTATTTTGTGACTGGACCTGTATCCAGCTTTATATTTTGGCCATGTACTTGGAACATATTTATATACGAGATGATTTTGTGTTTGGATATATGACTCAATATTACATATAGAACTGTTAGCACACTTTGGTCTTATCTTAATTATCTTTAGAACAGCTTACTACGTTTTATCTCAAGCGTAGGCTGGACATGACTCGGCCCGGCCCAACAATTTGGGTAGCGGATCGTGACAATCGTACGTGTTGGAACCTACTTCCTACAGCTGATTCAACTCATCAATCAATGGCTGTAAATACATCGATGTTCCTTTTCGGATTGTTCGGACCTGGGATAATAACGGTGAGGAACATATACGGAGTCTTCATGCACATCCAAGGCGGTAGATGTACGGAGTGACGATCACAGGCCAACACGAATCTGGGATCCCGAAAGTCCGAATGGGGTAAAACCGTCGGAGCAGAGACCCAATCTGACATTACGTGGATCAGAAGCAAAATCTGGATACTCTCGATCAAAGTGCTTCCATGCTTCTCTATCAGATGGGTGATCCAACACTCCTTCGGCCTGTTCCCGCTTATGCCAACTCATGTTTTCTGCAGTTTCCTTCACCATAAACAACCGCTGCAACCGCGACGTCAACGACAAGTAGTGCATCGAATCGGTAGGCTTCCTAGCACCGACAGACTTTCCTCTACCACTGCCTTGTAGCGATCGGCACCACAAAATCTGCAGGCATCTTCATACTTGTCATCTTTGTAGTACAACATGCACCCGTTGCGACATGTATCAATTTTCTCGTATCCCATCCAGAGCGATCTCACCATCCTCTTAGACCGGTAGAAGTCTTTAGGCAACTTAGCACCCTCAGGCAATATTTCTATAAGCAACTCCATAAGACGGTTGTAGCAATATGCGACATGTTAAAATCGGACTTGATGCTCAACAATCTTGTAACCACCTCCAACGGTGAATGATCCTCAACCAGGATATAATGGAGTCCTTACATTCTCCAGCAACTCCATGAACTGTGCAGCATCGGCGTTCGGTGCCTCCTCAGGTGCATCATGATCGTTCGGATCGAAACTAGGCCCCGCCACATCAAAAATCATGTTCACCAACCCATCGTCATAAGCAGCGTTGTTGTAGATATCCACATAAGGCTCATACTCCGATGCTAAAGACACAAGTTCTTCGTGCGTGCTCTACTGATAGTAATTCGACGTGAAACCCTTCGAGTATAAATGATACGTGACTTCTACTTCTGGATGATATTTCAAGTTGCGACATCTCACACACGGACTTAATTTTGGTACCGTCTATGTACTGAAGGAACGCCTTGGCAAACTGCAGGAACTGCTGTACCCTCTATGAATTCATCCCATACACCGTACATGTCATCAGGATGACGATTGTACATCCACGAACGATTCCGTAAGCAGTAATTCATATCCATATCCAATTGAGGATAATTCTGTAAGATAGATACATGCACATTGCAGTCAGTAAATGAATGTTAAGGCAGTTTAGATATGGGTGCGCAATTTAGATAGAGGTCAGTAGAGAGTGTCAGTTTAGAGAAAACTGAGATTATTGGTGACATTTCACTCATTGCCACTTCTTCACTATTACTCACAAATGAATTGGCCGTCTCAGCTTGAAAATTTAATATTGTTTTGACAATCATTCAGCAAGTTGAGCTTGGGTTACGTAAGTCATATTTTGAAGCTGCAAATCTTTGCAGAAAATTTAAGTCATGTTTTGACTGTACATTCTACATCATCATAGAGTTCTACAGTTGCAGAAAATTTTTAAGTCGAAACAAGAAAGAACTCTATTAGCACATAATATTCTTATAGGAGGAAATTTGGAGTTTAAATGTTAAGGAACAATGCTACACTAGGGGTCTATTTAGAGACGAGTGCCAAGCTGAATCCTATTCCAATGTTAAGGAACAATGCTGCACTAGGGGTCTATTCACCACCACAAATACTTTTAAGTTGCTTTCGTCTTTCGAGAATTTCAACATCTATCACAATATTATTATTTTCCTTTGACAGCAGCTCAAAAAATGCACTTGTCTCCTACTTGCAATTCATTACTAAGGGCAAATTTTCCCCAACCTCTTGTAAAAAAGGTGTCTGTCGAGGTATAATTGTACTTGTAGGAGTACACGACACCAACTGTCCAATATCGACCCTTTGGGTCTACAAAAGTTACTTCACTCAGTTTGTCAAGACAAGTAAAACTTTTTAAATTAATACCCAATATCGACCCTTTGGCCTGTGCTTGAGCAGTATCCTAACTCAAACTATCTATCCTAACTAAATTAATATCCTACTTTAACATCTACTAACTCTCATATTCCTTCTAACATAAACTAATATCCTAATCTAAACTAACCCTTTAACTGAAACTAATATCTAAACAATGCTAATCATGAACTAACACCCTAACCTGGAAGTCCACACTGCTCAAGCATAGGCCATAGGCCAAGTTATAAGGCAAAATGCAGGCAACTGCCTGTAGCTACAAGGCAAAACCAAATGTTGACGGTATATATACCGTAAACATTTAAAAAGTTTACTTGTCTTGACAAACTGAGTGAAGTAACTCTTATAGACCGAAAAGGTTGATGAGATTTTCATGTTGCCCTTAGTAATGAATTGCCCGATACCAATACCGATACTATGAACCTTGGTTAACATTAATATTTCCACACTTCTCTAGGCTGAGGTAGGGTAGATAGATATATTGATGCGGAATAGTCGGCTCAATGAACCGAATGAGAAAAAAAGAAGTAGGGAAGCTCACTCTATACACTCTAGGATACTACGATATACTACTAGTATACTCACTTTATACACTCTTACTTATGCAAGCCTTTGAGGTAATCAACGTTATACTAGATTT
>JANAVB010026470.1:0-58278 GCA_029216955.1 Iris pallida
AATAATATATATATATAATATATATATATTATATATATATATATATATATATTATATATAATAATATATATATATAATATAATATATATATATATAACCACCTTTTGTGAAATCGACTACCAGGTCACTAAATTAGAATAGTGATACAACATACGTCTACATGGTCGCCTTGGTCTCCCTACGTGTCTACATGGGTTAGGGTTGGGTTCAGGTTAGTTGGTATAACCGGGTCTTCTAAAAGTCAATAATCTAAATAATAAATAATTAAAACGTCTTTAGAGGTTAAGTCGCAACTTGGCCTAGTTTTCTTAGTTAGGATACACTTATGGCTGGGTCTTCCCTGTCATGGCTAAGACACTAGCCAAGACACACCACTGTACTATCCGTGCCACGATTTCTAGTCACCTTGTACTCCAAATCTCAACTATGACTAAGGCCATCTACCGTAATAATTAACTAATTAATTATTTATAAAAATCTAAAAACCACCATTTAAATAAAATAATTAATAAAAAAATATTGCAAAATTTTTGGGAAGGGAAGCTACAAATCTACCCACCTTAAAAATAATTTCGTCCTCGAAATTCTAATTCATGACTATCACTTAAAATTGAAAGTCTACTATCACCTTAATCTCCTCAAATTTAATTTCTTAAAAATATTTTATAACCTTCTTTAGTCATTTTATAACTCCGAATACTTGAGGACTTCTACCCACCTTTGGTCACACTACTCCTCAAAATACGGTCACTAAAATCTTATAATCTTCTAACTAGTCGCTAACAATTCTACCAACATATATCTAGGGCGTATGGCAGCTATAATTCCTTATATCTATAAACACCCAAATATTCATTAGTCAAGCAATATTATACTATAACTTAAAAAGTTCTGATAAATCCTAGACAGCACGATCGTTCGTCACCTCGAAATAAAAAGGAACGAGAATCAATGGTACGGAAAGCAAGAAAGTATAATTGAGAGCAAATATGGAGTTTTCAAGGATGTAGAAAATTTCTAGGAGAATTTTTAAGGCAGTATGGATTGAGATTTCTAAGGTTTAGTCATAATCGCAGGCTCGTATCAGTACAGTTACGTAACCGATACGATATGCACTGACCTGCATGGGCCAGCACAAAAACTTGTCACGACCCGCACTTGCTTTTCGGACGCGAGCTCGTGAGCAAGCCAGATACATATCAAGCGGACTCCAGCCCGACTCGAGTACGTATAAGCTGTCAAGATCATGGTATCATGGCTAATATGGTAATCTACTGTGTATCTCAATCCACAAGAATATATAAGACAAGAATGAACAAGTATGGTCGTGGTCTGCAGCCCACTAGCATATATGTCCGATTAGACTCCAAGAATAATATGAGTCTATAAAGCTAAGATGATAAGCAGGATATATCTTAAAGCACGAGAAAGATAGTAAATCAATAACACTAACAAAGTACCTGAATCATGCGATTGAAGTCAACTATCACATGCTCAGCTAACTACTCCGTGCAATCAGCTACCTGAAGAGATAATCAGGTCCTCAAAGGACTAGCAAGATACATAAAACATGTCTACTAATATGACAGTAAATAACATAATAGGAGGATAAGAACACTGCAAGAAGATCATCTAAGGACGACGAGTCGTGTGAAAATGTAATACTAAACTTGGCTAACTATCAATCAGAACTCCTAAGCTTGTAAGTACAATACAAGATACTCCCAATCTATAGTGTCGCAAATCAAGTCAATCAATCAATCAATATATGCTATAGGTCGTAGTACATATAAGATACTACCAATCTATAGTAGGTCTAAGTCAATGTCAATCAACCAATATCAAATAAAGAATCGGCTATAGGTCATAGTACAATATAAGATACTCCCAATCTATAGTATATCTCAACTGTAGTACAATATAAGATACTTCCAGTCAAGAATGGTCAAGTCAAGAATAAGATATAGAAACTGACAACTCAATCACAAGACAATGTATCACGAAAAGACCAATAATCAAGCAATGTCGAATATCCTATACGTGCACATAAATCTAGAAACAAATAAAATAGTCGATGACAAACCAATCACAATATGGAAACAGGTAACCATATGAAATAAGTACAATAGAAAGAAAATAATATAAATACTGCATATGTTCGGCAAGGTATACTTGCCTGAGGGTTGCACGGAGAACCAACAATATATCGCCAATCAACAAGTCAGAAAGTTCAAGTCTCACAACTGCCTCCAGAAGCTGTAATAGATGATACCAACGTTTCCAGATTAGCCAAATTAGCTAGGATAGCCTGTCCTTAAGTCCAATTCTGGACACAGAGGTAAAACGATAATTTTGGGCAAAAACGATTTCCACCGTTGGACCCGCTCTGCACCGAAAAGCATGCCAGAGTCAATGGTCTCTAAAGTCATCAATTTACATGTCTACATATTTATTTTGATGAAACGAACCCAACGGTATGTCCAATTTTAGATTCCGGTAGGCCGTGCACGAAATCGTCCGTTGAATCAGATCATGGAGCCCACAAAACGACGATCCGATCAACTGTCTCAAAATCAGACCAAACTTGCATACAGGACTAGAAAAATAATACAGTCTTATTAGCGCAAGTTTTGCCTCGATCTGACGAACGTGCAAAAAGTAATTAGAAGATTTGTACAGAGGTCGATACTGTGAATTTCGACGGATACGTATCAAATTCGTCGCGCACACGCAGCCAATTTGAATTCCGTCAAAGCCCACACGTCCACGAAGTCGATACGCACCTTTTGATGCTTTCGGTTCATGACCACATTGCCCGGATTGGCGGAACGTACGTCGTATCGAAGGCTTTCGTGATTTTTAGAACATGTTTTTCTCAATTTTTATCCATGAATAACTTCCAGTATAATACCTTAAAAATAATTCTACAAAAAGGGGTTTGATCTTGTATAGGTTGTCTACATGTCTGTTTAAATAGATTTTCAAAAAGGTTAATAGTTTAACGAGGATTCATTCGTAAACAGGGGTACATCGACTACCTAATGTCCTGTTTTGAACAGGATTTTGGCCCATCTTGGCGTCGAGTTTCAACTCGATTCTGATTCGATTTGAGTTGAAGTTATTCAATGGGTTCGAAGCCCTATAGGTTGTGTTTCCAACGTATATTTTGGTTTGGAAAATGACAAGAGACGAGGGAAGAAACCTCACCAGGAAGTGGGGCTCCGCGTAGATACTGCTAGTCGTGGTTGCTATTCAGTGCTCTCGCGCGAGCGCTGCCTTCGTACGGCTCTAGGCCACGTGCGATGGTAGCGCCGGCGGCGGGTGGCCGTGCACAGACACCCCTAAGTGTGCGTGTGTGGGTGGTGACGCGATTAGTTTTAGGGTTTGATGAGAACTCCTTCTCTTCGCTCGAATTCATATGTATATAACTCTGGTTGTTAAACAGAGCCTGGGTGTCGGGCCTGTAGGCAAGTTGGGGTGGGCCGCTGGGCTTTTGGGAAGTTGTTATTTCATTTTCTTTTCTTAACATATAAACTAAATGGATATATATATATATATATATATATATATATATATATATATATATATATATATATATATATATAAATATATATATATATATATATATATATATATATATATATATATATATATATATATATATATATATACATACACACTTATACACACACACACACACACACACACACACACATACACCACACACACACACACACACATGTATGTATATATATATATATATATATATATATATATATATATATATATATATATATATATATATATATATATGCATATGATAAATATATATATATATATATATATATATATATATATATATATATATATATATATATATATATATATATATATATATATATATATATATATATATATATATATATATATATATATATATATTATATATATATATATATATATATATATATACCATACATTTATATTATATATATATATACCATACATTTATATTATATATATATATATATATAATATATATATATATATATATATATATATATATATATATATATATATATATATATATATATATATATATATATATATATATATATATATATATATATACCATACATTTATATTTATACATACATACTTATATTTTTTTTTTATACATACATACTTATATATACATACAAATATATATATATATATATATATATTTAAAATATATATATATATATATATATATATATATATATATATATATATATATATACATTTTAAGCAATAAACAATTCTAAATATATTTAATATTGCAACATAGAATTCTTAATGTATATACACAACATTTTATATGAATAAAATTGTGGACACACACAAAAAAGAAGAAGAAACGATGTCTTTGCTTTTATTGGCACAAGGCACCATAAATCGAGTACGCCTGAGAGATTCCGCGCTGAGGATCCCCGAGTACAAAAACGAATTCTGGGGAATGGGACGATGGAGATCGAAAGGCAGTTGCTTCTTTACTCCATTGAAACTTCGATTACAAAAGTGGGAGAAAATCTAAGAAAATTGCTAACTCTCAGCTCACTGGCAAGAAGTACAGCAATTTGGCTCTTGAAAATGCTCTCCATTCTATCTCTTGAAGAGGGATAAGGCCCCCTTTTTATAGTCGTTCTTGGGCTGGAATGATGTTATGCGCCCACATGGGGAAACATGATGGTTCCTATGTGGATGCATAGTCCTGCTTTGGGCGCATAGGATGTAGGCGCATACAGGCTACGAGATCGTGGGTTGGTCGTGGCGTTGACGTGGCCACATACTTCTATGTGCGACTGCTCGTGGAGACTGACGCCATGCGCTTCGGTGCACGTTTTGATCATGGCTTTGACCGAGTTAGGCTTGGACGCATAGCCATGTCTCAGGCTCTGCGCACTCATTTCGGGGGAGCTAGTCTTGGGTGTATGAAACTTCACTGGCTGGGCGCATGAAGCATTACTGACTGGGCGTATGGAGCTTTATTGACTGGGCGCATGGAGCTCTACTGACTGGGCGCATAGAACTTCACTGACTTGGGCGCATGGGGCTTTTACTGGCTTGGGCGCATTGAGCTTCACTGACTTGGGCGCATGGGGCTTCATTTGCTGAAAAATTTTCATGCTTCTACAAGACCCCCTTCATAGTTTTTAATACTTGAACAAGTTTGAAATATTTTGAAAGAAGCATGGATCGTCTTCTCGTGATACAACGGTCGCATAGTACGACTCTCTCATTTGGGTGCATAGTATTTGGCCTGCCTGTTAGAGAGATACAGCTGTTGAGGTCTTCATCGAAATTTGAACTGACAGATTCATTGGAGTGAAATTTGAAGCGATCCATCCTTTATGTGTCATCTACGTCAGCAACTGATAGTCGTATAGTATATAGGAAGCTGATTCTTTATGTGGGCGCATACAACGCAATGGTCGCATGGGCGCATACAGCAAGTGGTCTCATAGGAAGTGGCACGTGCCTATAAATAGGCCTTGAAGGAGAGAGAAACTTTATATTCCCTTCTCTTTGAATTTTTAGAAAACTCTTAGTTTTCTTTCTTTGAGAACCATGTCTCCCAAGGTCGCCAAGAGATCCGCGAAGGGCAAGGGGGCTGCGCCGAGTGATTCTCCTCCTATGGCAGCATCTTCGGCAGTCCAATACCCGATTCTGGGTGAGGGCATGCTTGAAAAAACAAAGTCTTGAGCGTTAATTTGTGACGCTCGGACTTTTCTTCTGCCCAGACGCTTGTGTCTAAGGCAATATACTTATGTTGAGCATCATTATGTGCCCACAGAAGTCATACGCCAATACTGTGGTGTGCTATGCGCCCACGTGTTACTATGTTATGCGTCCTCTAAACAGTGGCATGTTATGCACCCACGTACTGTCCGAGTGTTATGCACCCACATGTCTTATTTTGGGCGCATATTCCTTGGGCGCATAGGAGTCTTCAGGACTTAGTTTTTTTTAGCAGTTTTCTGAGTCTGACTTTCTTTCTGCCCTTGCAGTAAACATGTTTGTCCCAGAGTTTGACGGAATCCCTTTTGGCTTCGCTTATCAGGCCCTTGTACCAGTCCTATAACAGATATGATCAGCACGGTTCAGGCCAAGATTAGTCAAAATCAGCCAATGGAGCAGACTTTCGCTATACTTGAACAGGACAAGACTTTCTTGCGACAGATGATTAATGATGAGAAGTTCGTGCGTGAAGGGGCACGTCGCTTCAAGAAACCGTACTTTCTGTTTGGTGATAGTGTAGGGTTTAAAAATGGCGAGACCATACGTTTGAGAAACCCTATGGTGATTAATCTGGAAAATTAGAGGATATGGTTGTCGTCGATGGAGCGACAGTATCCTTTGTCTGCTTTCACTGCCTTAGCTGTGCGGCGACGGATGAAGTGGAAACTAACTCTTGAGCTTCCCAGAATTATTTTTGGGAAAATTCAGTTTGACTCAGGCGATCGAAGGAAGGATACTTTCAAATGTGTCTGGGGCTCTGCATCTTACTCTACGAGGGGCCTGCAACCTGGTGCCGTAGTGAACGACATTCCCGCTAACCTTCATCCTTATGCCGCTGACACGCTTTGCCATTTGATGATGACGGGGGGTGTATCTTATTCCGCAGGGAAGATGCGGATGGAAGACAGGCGATACCCGTCTTCATTTTGGAACAATCTTACTGGCTGGATTCTTTTTACGTATGAAGCCATCCTGAAGACTGCTGGCCTTTACTATGCTGTTAGGGCCACTCAATATGGTGTGAGGGTCACTTGGCCAATGTTTGTCTCTTTGGTCGAGTTATACAACCTTCATACTTCTACTTTCTTTACTCCGATTGGGGAGATGGGATTGGCTCTCCATGAAATGCAGGAAGTGTCGAAGCTTCCCTGGGATACGGAGCCCTATGAAGAGTACGTGCCTTGTGATAAAGAACTCCGGGACCTAGAGAGTGAAAACTCCGAGATGATTGATGTATACAAGGAATTACTTTATCACCTTCTTATCTGTCATAGGATCAATAAGAAAGGGAGGACCGAGGGGGCCAATCCCCATACGAGAGCCTGGACGAGCTATGTCTTTGTTCAAGGAGAAGGGGAAGACCCGGCCTCCTTTTCGGTCTTAAAACCTATGACTAAGTCCGATATAGAGGCCCGGATGGCGGACTTTGAGACGGCAGATACTGCAGACAGCGATGATCCTGGGTCTCCGATTGGCCACTACTTTCGTCAAGCTGAATACCCATTGTCGGAGAAAGCTGTGTTGGCAGCTTTCTTAATGATCTGGCTTTGTGACTGCGTAGTCCCTGGAGGTTCAAGGTCCATTGAGAGAATAGGCCGGGTTATGATACTTTCGGCTGTGAAACTGGCATTCGGACACCTCTTGCGTTGCTTCCCGCGATGGTCTGTGCCATTGGACAAGGTTTGCGGGACTTTGTCAAGGATGCAGTGACTTCCGATTGCAGGCCCCACTTCGCCCGGACTGAGCTTTCGTATCATTTTCTGATGGGGTGGCTGCTACTGCATTATCCTTTCCAAAAGAATGTTGGGCCGGTGGCGGACTCTGTGGCAGAAGATGCCATTCTTCGGAGATTTCGTGATGCAGATTGGGCCGTCACCGGTGTAACTGCTTGGAGGAAGGCTTTAGGCTTTTTACAGAACTATGAGTTCTTTAGAGTATCCCCTATATTCGGCAGCGATACTACGGGAGATATCTTCGTGTATGAAGGAGTTCATGCCACTATTTTGACTGTTGGGGCGTTTCTCTGGCTCTAATCTATTAGACCATCGCATCTGGTGCTCCGAAACAGGAATCATGCCAATCTGGAGCCGTATTTGTCGAGCCATTTCGTACGACAGTTCGACTATAGCCAGCACCTTCTGGGAAAGGCTAGCCCGTATTTGGAGTCGATAGGAAGCTTGATTGATGGGGCACGTGCTTGGATGTACTACAACGCCGGGTGTACGGGGGCGATCTTTGCCCTGCCTCTGGATAAGCCTGAGACCCATTTGTGCTACGCTGCCACCAAATTTTATATTCAGATCAATACTTTTCATCCTCAGTATGATCGTGAACATATCTTGATATTGGAGACTCAGTTTGACCCCCTTCCTATGAAAAAGGCACCAAAAGGCCGTAAGAAGAAAGGTATTGTTCCCACCGCAGAACCGGCCATAGTACCGCTGCCAGAAACTATCTTTAGGGAGCCAACAGTGTCTCCGAAGGAGGACACAAAAGACGATGATTCTTCTTCTCTCAATCCTTCTCAGAACAGGAAAGCCTCAACTGAATTGGCCCAGAAGTCGACTTTGAAGCGAAAGAAGAAAATTGTTGCCCTGAGGAGAGCCAAGGAAGTGGGTGCTGGCTCGCCTCCCTTGAGGAGGTCCTCCTGGAAAACTAGAAGAGGAGGAACGGCGTCACGGGCCGTTATTATCCGGGAGGTAGATTCCTTCCTAGACTCCATAGCCGTTCTGGTCAAGCCTTTAGCAGCTTTCTCACCCTTACATTTGTCCTTTGCACAGGACACCGACGTTGCAGCTAAGGTAGGTACCTCCTCTGAGGAGGAGGAGAAGGTGGAGACAATGTCTCCTGCTCGTTCTTGATTGTTGGATGAGGGCGGGTCTTCTTCGGCCGTAAGACCTGAGCGATGGGGTGAGCAGGGCGAAGGCCCAGACTTTGATGGCGGTCAGAAGATCAGCTTCTCCTACAACATATCTTTGGAAGATATGTCTGCAATAGGAACCACGATGAAAGAGCTGGACGAAAACCAAGTCCAATCGGCTCATCCACCTGCGGGTAAGTTGCCTTTGTGCTTCTCTTCGGATGAGATCTTTAGACTTCGATTTTGCGTACTCCTCGTGAAACTGACCACGACCGTATGTTCCCTCACAGATAAGGGGAGAGAACACCTCATAACGGTAGTCCCTGCCATTGGGGAAGGGACAGAAGTTGTTCCTGGCTTCTCTAAATCTGCTGCTATGGAGGGAGCTGCTAGCGAGCTGGTGTCGGCTACAGAAAGGGAGATAGGGCGGCCTGCTTAGGGGGCTGTTGCCGAGTCTGCTCCTGTTCTGGCTGAGCTTGTGGAAGAAACCAGGCCCGATGTTGCTTGGAGCCTTGACATTATTCTTCTTGAACAGTCTGGGCCTATTCTTGATATTCCTGAAACCAAGGTTGGTGGCACCGTCCAGGCTGGAGTTGAGCAAGCCAAAGGTATAAAATCACAGCTTCCTTCGCGTTTCCTTCCTCTTCTTTGGTTACTGATTTATATTGTTTTCTCTTTTCAGGTTCGGCTTCTTTTCAGGCATTTCTTCCAGAAGTGGAAGAAACTTTCCAAGCCTCTTTTCCGACGACCTCCACCGAAGATGAGGAGATGGCCCAGGAAGTTGTCAGGGCTTTCTACTCTGTATTAAAAGTAAAACTTTCTGGCATCCTGAATCGGAATGCCGCCTTCGACCCTGTAAAGGTGGTTGCAGAGTGCCAAGTGGCGGCCCTCGAGAGTATTGCCGGCTATAAAGAGCGGGCCAATGCTCTGAGGAAAGTTCTGAACGACCTGGAGGGTCAGGTGGCTAGGTTCCGGGACATCAAACAGCGAAGCCCGACGTCAATATTCCGTGCAGAGGACGACGCTTTGATGATGGCTCTTGCGGAGGAGGAGGCCATCTTCCAGGCAAGGAAGGATGCCTTCATTCAGGAGACTGGCGAGCTGGCTGACCAGTATAGCCAGTTCAATGCTGCAAGTGAGGCCTGCGCTGCTTCGAAGAACAGGCTGGCTGCACAGATCACTGAGAAGTACAATCATATTGCACAGATCAAGAATGAGATCGCCCAGCTGGAAGCTGACTAGAGGGCGACGACATCTGAACAAGAGGAATACTTGTCTCAAGCTGCCATGACTGCCACCCCTTCTGCCCGTTTAGAAGAACAGCTGGCAAAGTTGGAGGGGGAACATCAGAGTCTGATCCTCTTTGAAGATGAAGCCGCTCGTTAGGAAGAGGCACGGCGCCGAGCTGCTGTGAAGTCTGAGGCCGAGATTGCAGCTCTGAGGGACAGCATCTACCGCCTGTCTATCCCGTAGATTTTGTAACTTCTCTCTTTTTTGGCCGTCATGGCTCTTGTACCCCCCTTTTTTCCGTCTCTTGATAGACGTTTAAGTAAAAAGTAAAGAATCTTTTCGGGAATGAATGTGGTTTTGTGAAATATCGATGCTAGAGGTAATGTGGTCGTAGTAAAGATATTTCTGGTGGATATTCCTCTGGAGAATTTTGATGTGGACCTATTATCCGTTTTATATTCGAATGATTCGAATATAGATAATAAGTTGAACGAAGATGCTAGTAGAGGTAATATAGACGTAATAGCAGAGGATGTTCTATATCTGACCAGAGAAAATATGGACATAAAAAGATATATAGCATTAGGAAGGAGTGGATAATTCAGAGGTAATAGGGACGTGATTATCCTTGATGAATGCTTTGCTCAGAGGTTATATGGACGTGGCAAAATATAATAATTTTACTGGGGAAATAATTATCGAAAAATAATTTAGAGGTAATATGGACGTAACTTGTTTTCGTCAAATCAAGTTTGGACGGAGTCAAAAAAGGGAAATGATTCCACTGGGGAAATATTTTAGAGGACCTATTATCCAGGGCGTATTCAAGACTCTTGAAATACGGATAATAGTTAGATAGTTTTTTTTGAATCATATAAACATCGCACTGTACATTCACATGACTGAATACATGTGAACAAAAAGGTTACACGTAGTATTTCTTCAGGAACTTGCCATTGATAGGCATCATGAGCAAGTCACCATCAGGCTTGGCCAGCCGGTACGTACCGTTAGAATACACCGATTCTATGATGAAAGGACCTTCCCATTTAGGCTAGAATTTTTCTTTTGTTTTGTGCGTCATGACTATTGGTCTTCTCACTGCTAAGACCAGATCGCCGACTTGGAAGATTCTTTCGTTCACCTTTCTATTGAAAGCTCTAGAAAGGCGTGCTTGGTATAGCTCAATGCGCTGTTGAGCTAACAAGCATTTTTTTCTAGCGCTTCGAGCTCCTGGAGTCGCAGACGATAGCTTTCTTCAGTAGTCAGCTCGCTGGCTAGGGCTACTCGAAGAGAAGGAATCTAGATTTCTAGGGGAAGAATTGCTTCGTTCCCATTAACCAGAGAGAATGGTGTACTGCCTGTTGGAGTCTGGACCGTTGTACGATAGGCCCATAGACATTTACCGAGCTTCTCATTCCAATCGTGCTTGTTTGAAGATACGAACTTCTTGAGAAGTTTTATGATGGTTTTGTTGAAGGCTTCTGCTAGCCCGTTAGTCGCTGGATTGTAGGTAGTAGAGGCTATGTTCTGGATTCGATTCTTATCGCAGAATCGATAAAACGTATGGCTTGCGAACTGTGGACCATTATCGATGATCCTACGAGGTAGACCGAAGCGGTAGATGACGTGATGTTTAATGAAACTAATCACATTCGATACTAATCACATTCGATGCCTTCACTTCGGTAAGCGGTATGGCTTCCGCCCATTTGGAGAAGTAATCGGTTATGGCTAGGATAAACCGATGTCCTTTGGAGGATGGCGGGCTGATTGGTCATATCACGTCCATGCCCTAGGCTTCAAACGGCCAAGATGCTGTCGTCGGATGTAGAAACTCCGAAGGTTGATGAATAAAATCGGCGTGGAACTGAAAAGCTCTACACTTTTTTGTATATTCAACAACATCTACTATTAGATGTGTACCATAAATTCCATCGTGCGCCTCCCAGAGTGCATGTTTGGCTTCTATTTCTGATAAGCATCGTAATAGTAGCCCGTCGTAAGAGCGTCGGTACAACATCTTGGTAGCTGTATCGTAGTAAAATCTGAGGGATCGCCTTTGGATGGATACTGCTTCTTTCGGGTCCTCGGGGAGGATTCCATAAACAGCGTAGTCTATGAAAGGAAATCTTCAGTCTTTGACATCGATATTTATTTCTACTGCGTAACTGTGATGAATATGCAAGGCATCTTTCACACAGAATAGCTCTCGACCAGACACTGTGATCGACTGCTGAGTATTGGTTGGAACGGTTAAGAAAGCAGCGAGACCTGCTAGAGCATCTGCTTCTATATTTTGTAGTCGAGGCACGTGCTCGATGAAGAATCTAGCTAAAGTAGATGCTAGCTCGATTGTTGCTCTGTGGTAGGGGATGAGGTCTTCGTAACGAACTTCATAATCCCCTCGGACCTGACTAACTATTAGCTTGGAGTCGCCGTAAGCTTCCAGATAGTCAACAATCAGTTACTTTGCCAGTTGTAGGCCGATTAATAAAGCATTATATTCGACCACATTTGTTGGTGCATGGTTCCGTGAGAGAATATGCACAGTGTATAACCAGGTGGTCAGGTGACACGAGCACGACACCTACTCCAACCACGATGTTTCCTTTGGACCCTGTTCTTGATGCGCCATCAAAGAACATTCGCCAAATAGGGATTTCTTCAGTTGCAGTGTTAGACTCCACCACTACGTCAGGAATTTCATCGTAGAGTTTGGAAGACTCCGGCACCGGATGAGCTGCTAGGAAATCAGCTAATATTTGGCCTTTTACTGCCTTCTGAGGAACGAAGATCATATCATACGGAGTCAACAGCATTGTCCATGTAGCTAAACGGGAATTGAGAGAACCCGGTTTAGTCATGAGTATTCTGAAAGGGTTGACTTTAGATATGATGTGGATAGTCTGCCCAGACACGTAGTGGCGTATCTTTTGGATGGCAAATACTAATACAAGGCATTCCTTCTCCACCGGTGTGTATCTGTGTTCGGCACCCACCATTGTGCAGCTGAGGTAGTAGATGGCTTGTTCGTGGCCGCCTTCATTCTTCTGGGCTAATAGGGCGCCAAGAGAATGGTCCATAGCGCAGACGAATAATAAGAAGGGCTTCCCCTTTATAGGAGCTACCAATATTGGAGGGCTTGTAAGATACGCCTTGATGTCTTCGAATGTGCGTTGACATTGTTCAGTCCAGACGAAAGATACACCTTTCTTTATGAGCTGGGTGAACAGTTGACACCTTCCAGAGAGGTTTGAAATGAATCGTCTGATATAGGCTAGCCTTCTTTGTAGTCTACGTAGCTCTTTGAGGTATCTTGGAGGATGCATGCCGAGGATAGCCTTCACTTTCTCCGGGTCCAGATGTATACCCTTTGAAGTGATGACGAAACCAAGGAACTTGCCGCTGGAGACTCCCAGAAAAGACTTGGTTGGATTTATTTTGAGTTGGTGTACACGCATTAGTTCGAACACCGTTCTCAAGTCTTGGAGGTGGTTCCCTTGAGACAACTTTTAGCTGCGATATCGTCTACGTAGCACTCCACTGTTTTGCACAAATGATCACAAAAAATTGTGTTCATAGCTCGTTGGTATGTCGCCCCTGCATTCTTTAATCCGAAGGGCATCACCGTATAGCAGTATACCCCCAACGGTGTTCAAAAAGATGTGTACTTCTCGTCGTCGAAGAACATCTTGATCTGGTTGTAGCCTGAGCACCCGTCCATGAAGGGCATCCGCTCGAAGCCATAAGTATTGTTGATCATTACGTCGGTGATCGGTAGAGGAAACTCGTCCTTCGGGTATGCAGAGCTCAAATCATGGTAATCGATACAAACTCGAACTTTACCGTTCTTTTTTATGACTGTGACAATGTTGGCAACCCAGTTTGGGTGTTGTTCTTCGCGAATGAATCCACTAGCAATGAGCTTCTTGACTTCATTCTCAATGGCCTCCATAACGTCTAGACGGAATCGCCATTGTTGCTGCTTCACTGGCTTAGCTTTAGACGAAATATTCAGGCGGTGCATGGTAACTTTAGGGTCCAAGCCTGGAATGTCTTCATAGCTCTATGTGAAGACATCAATGTATTCTCTTATAAGCTGTATAAGAGATTGGCGTTCATCGCCAGATAGACTTTTGCTGATGAAGATTGGTTTGAAAGATGCTTCATCTCCTAGATTGACTTGGATGACTTCGTCTTCGGTAGGTGGTTCACGTTGCTCGAAGCGCAGCTCCCACCTAGTATCCATCTTTTGAGCCCATTGTTCAAGCTCGATTGATTGGTCATCGTCTACAATTTGGTCTACGGAAACCATGTTGACGGAGAGAGTTATCATGAATATTTCGCGAATGCTGGAGTCTGAGTCCCAAACGGAGAAGTCAGAAGAATGAGAACAACAATCTTCTTCATCATTTGATCTTTCGGGAGTTGTTGGAGGAGTGATATAGCCCAAACCAATACCGTTTCGTTGATAGTAGTTCTCAGGTTTGCCGGAAGGAGCAAAGTGTCATATTGGCAATCGTCGTCCCCGGCCGTAATTTATCCCTTTGTCGCTTTTGATGTCATACCCCCATATTCTGGATGATATTCTTAGCCTACCAACTATACTAAAAAAGTTACATTTTCCCAGAGTCATAGTCAGTTTCTGTGTTGTGCTTAGGAGAAGTAGAGTCTGGAACAAACTTTCTCTCGCCAATTATATGACCAAAGATGATTAGTTATTCATCCTTCTTTCTAGCTAAAATGATGAAGTAGAGGATATCTTCAGGGTAGACTTTTTCCCGCAGGTGAGGCATTGTGACTGGCATGCAGAGGTGTAGTCCTATGCCGTTCTCTAGAGCGTATATCGTATCTATATAGTGGTTTACAGATTGATAGACATCGGAGTAATTCAAAGATAAACCTTTACTAAGAAAATATACAAGTTCTTCTTCAGAGATAACATCATCCGCTGAACGTACATTATTATGAGTATTGATATACTCATTGAGAGGATCATCATCTAAAAGAGGAGCCACAGCTTTGGTTGAGTTCACCATGTAAGGTAATTCTTCAGGTTTGGAAGGACGAGCATTAGTAGGTTCCTCCCGGGGTGTCTTGCTGAGAGTGATGGTCAATGGTTTGACCTTGTCGGGGTTCTTCCTTTTTACCCAGATTGTGAGAGGCTTCGGAGTACTTTTTGGAGTAGTACGTCCTTTGACTCGGACAATCAGGGGACCATCATTGGAGGATGGACTTGCTTCAGCTTCATTGTCAGCTTCGTTGTCGTCATCCTTGGGGGGCTGAGATTGGTAAAGTACCAAATCCCTATAGTAAGCTTCGATGTCGACATCGGCAAACTCCGTCTTCACGGCACTGTCGCCGTTGACGTACTTGAAGCATTGGTGAAGTGTGGAAAGAACGATCATGTTCTCGTGTATCCATAGACGTCCCAACAAGACGTTGTAGAATACGTTGGCATCGATCACATAGTAGGAAACCTCTGTTCGAAGATCACCGATCTGGCATTTGAGACGGATCTTGCCCAGCGGATGACTTCGACCAGCATTGAAAGCCATGATGGTTGTGTTGGTTGCAGATAGCTTGTGCAGAGGGATTCCCAGAATCTGAAGCAAACTTCTAGGAATGATGCTGAGGGAGGATCCTGGATCGATGTGCATACGATCCACCTTGATCGCCCTGATATACCCTGTATAGTACAGGGGTCTATCATGACGATTATTTTTTAGTAGCATGTCCTCATGTGAGAAGGTGATGTTGGGCACTACTTTCATAGTACTATGGCAGTGAGGGCAGGAGATAGGGTCTTCAGCGGAGGCTTTAACTTCAGCGAGATAAGAGTCAGCATGTAGTAGAGCTTTGCTTAAGGCCTTCCGTATTTCTTTGGAGAGTCGCAACAAATCGAACAGAGACAACCTGACAGGTGTATTGGCTAGCTTTGCCAGTATGTCAAAGTTGTAGGGCCGATCCATGCCTTCAGGAGTTGGCGCCTTCAGAGACTTGTCAAACCTCGTCTCTTTCTGCTTGGCTTTGTCCGAAGTTGGAGGCTTAGACGGACCGGCTTCTGAGCTTACGGAGGCAGCAGGAAGTTGAGCGGGTACTACTTTTTCTTGTGCGGGGTCGTATGTCCGAAGATAAGTCTTTTCCGATCGTGTCTCGCTAGATAGAACCTCGTAGATGGAAGAGGATACCATATGGCATGACTTGTATTTCTTGCCCCGGATGGACCCACATGATCTCACCACGTTCAGTCGTGAGTGGCACCAAGGTTGAGTTACGAGCTGGCGGTAAGTTGACGACTTCTATTATTGCTTTGGGAATCGGGACCACGCCGTCCGAGACTTCTGTAGGAGGAAAGTCACCAAACTGAAGAGAGATCATGTTAGAAGATACGACCTTGTCTTCAGCTTCGAGATTGATCACTTGGCTGTCAATAAGCTGTTGTATCTTTTTCTTCAGGACGATGCAGTCCTTGGTGGAGTGATGCACGTACTGATGATAGAGACAGTAC
Organism: Iris pallida; assembly: GCA_029216955.1. Lineage (NCBI taxonomy): Eukaryota > Viridiplantae > Streptophyta > Magnoliopsida > Asparagales > Iridaceae > Iris > Iris pallida. The sequence continues at coordinate 16,386 of JANAVB010026470.1, forward strand.
TTGGGATCGTTGAGCTGGCTTGCCTCTGCAGGACGTCGTGGTGGAGGCAATGTCAGCTTATTACCCTTCGTTAGTGTGTGGAAGATGGTAATGACATCGTCTTCATTAAAGGAGGTCTCCTTAGGCTTGTCGGAGGCGCCCTGAGAATTGGAAGCTCCCTTGGATGTGTCGACCTTCATGACTTCCTTCCCTTTACCCCCACTGACAGGGATAGTTTGAGGATACTTGCCCTTGTCTTCGGATTTGGGTATTTTCAACCCCAGTAGCTCCAAGTTAGGAACGTCGTTTTCAGCAGCATCAGCGGTCCTAATGAAAGTGGGCCATGTATCATACTTATATATGCCCAGACAAAACTTTACCGTGGGAAGGAAGTTATGTCGACATGTATCCATAAGTTCTGAGTCTGGTATGCCGAAGGGCATCTTCAGTGCCAGCCGCCTGAAGTGTTCGATAAAGGCGATGACAGACTCAATCCTCTTTTGCTTGGTCTCGATGAGAGTGGACATACTAACATGTATGCCACTCCCGTAAAACCTGTTGAGGAATAACCTCTCCAAGTCTTTAAATAAATTGATACATCTGTTAGGCAGACTGCGGAACCATTCGAAGGCTACCCCCTGCAAGGTGCTAATAAACAGCTTCGACAAGAAAGGATCGTCTCTGGGCAAGTGTGGAGTCTGCGTGTTGGAGTACGTCATGTGTTGACGAGGAGAAGTCAACCCGTCAAATGAATTCAGCGTCAGCGGCTTGTAGTTAGGAGGGCAAGTAGCATTCTCCCACTCAGGAGGATAAGGTTGAGATATTCCCACCTTCTGCAGCTCGTATTTGTGTGAGATGGTATCAAGACGAGCGACCAGGGAATCAATTGCATCATGTTGATTAAGCAGGTGTTGGGAAACAGCTGCTGAACGGTTGTCAGGCATTGTTGGCGAAAGACCACCCAGAGCATTTGCAAGATTTGGAGGAGGTACAACGGAATGATACTACTTTTGTAGGAAATGAGGGTTGTTGCTATATGCCGGACTAGCGTGAGTCGAGACATTTTGTTGAGATGGAGGAACGGCCCCAGCAGCTTGAACCGCCATGATACTGGTAAGCATATCGGTGATCTTGGCGAATATTGTTTCAAGACCCTCTAGCCGTTTGCTGATCTGATCACTGACTTCTTCAGGTCTTTCTCCGTCCGCCATGTATGTAGATAACATGCGAAGATGAATAGAAAAAATAGTACAACTGGTGCTGATACTGTCTGTCTCTAAATGGGCAAGTCCCTCGTCTTCAGGTAGAGGAGGTAGATAGTCGCCATCAGACTCGGAGAGATCGTCATCCTCTGGAAGCTTACCCCCAGTGTGGGGGTCGTCTACTTCAGACCCTAAGGGAATACTACCCCCAGCTTGGGATTCTTCATCTTATGTACGGAATCTTGCCCTTGATCGGGTGCCCATATAGACTCCTTCAGATGTGACAGCTTGTTGGCCATCTATTGGTAGACTTCGTCTTCTCCTTCTTGTGGAACTGAGAGAGAATGTTGGGTTTGTGGTCCACCGTCTTTGATTGGGGCTCCCGTAAGGAGGACCCCATGAAGCCATGTTGGATGAAACAGGCAGTGGCTTCTCATCGTCAAAGAAATGGAGCCGTCGAAACACGGACTTTCTCTGAGATACTCTTATTACTTTGAAGCAACAACAGTTGATAACAATATTGGTGCACGGGTGTGCACTATGGATTGTTATGTCCTCCCTCGCTTTACGCTTATGATTTATTATGTCGCGTAAGTCAGTAGAAGGGAGTTGTGCCTTACAACCCATGTTGCATGCATCGCCGAACATTCCATGCGGGTTCGTTAGAAGAGTAGGCGCATCCAGACTTAGTTCATGTGCAGGGGCAACCCCTACACCTAAGTTCTGTGATGTCCTTGAAGACAGCCCCGTGCTATATGCGTTGGGCCTGTCTTTTTGATGTGGGCGCATAGGCCTTGGAGACTAGGCTTGGGCGCATGCTTCCTGACAGCATGTTTGAGTCTCCTTGATGTGGACGTATAGTATGGATCCAGAGAGCCTGGGCGCATAGCCTTGGGTGCATGACTCTGAATGCCCAGCCTGCTAAAGACAAAAGTGTTCTGGTTGGGGCTATACGCCCAAACACTTCCTTGGGCGCATGCTTGGTGGAGCAGCGTTATTTTCTTCCAATTTTTCCTCATTCGTTTGTGAGCCTCACCGAATTTGGCCAGAGTGTCACACACCCCGATTCTTGGTATCGTAGTATTTTCCTCTGCCAAGTCTCGAGTGTCGAACACCCTGTTGTTGGTTGTGGAGGGAAGAAGTCACTGTGCTAGTAGAGCCCAGAATGGTGTGAGCTTTCTCCATTTGGCGAACTTCTGTGGCAGAGTCATGCGCCCATGTGACAGAGTCCTCCAGCTGCATATCTGCTATGACACTAGCAGGATATACGCAGCGAGCCTTCGGAAGCCAAGTCTTGTGAGACTTGTTTGGCTTCGTTGATTTTGAGAGAGTAGAGCTATCCCTCGAGAGCATCTCTTCGAACGCCTGTTGATCGAATTTTACGATCAGCATCTTCTGAGTGCTCCCCACTTTGTCGGTATCGGATTTCGTCACCACCTTCTCGTCAGAGAAAAAGGTAGTCCCCAGCAGAGTCACCAATTTTGTGGACACACACAAAAAAAAGAAGAAACGCTGTTTTTTCTTTTATTGGCGCAAGGCACCATAAATCGAATACGCCTGAAAGATCCTATGCTGAGGATCCCCGAGTACAAAAAAGAATTCTGGAGAATGGGACGATGGAGATCGAGCGACAGTTGCTCCTTTACTCCGTTGACACTCCGATTACAAAAGTGGGAGAAAACCTAAGAAAATTGCTAACTCTCGACTCTCTGGCAAGAAGTGGGATGAGGCCCCCTTTTTATAGTCGTTCTTGGGCTGGAATAATGTTATGCACCCACATAGAAAAACACGCTGGTTCCTATGTGGGCGCATAGTCCTGCTTTGGGTGCATAGGATGTAGGCACATACAGGCTGCGAGATCGTAGGTTGGTCGTGGCGTTGACGTGGCCGCATGCTTCGGTGCACGGCTGCTCGTGGAGACTGACGTGGCTGTGCGCTTCGGTGCACATTTTGATCATGGCTTTGACTGAGTTAGGCTTGGACGCATAGCCATGTCTCAGGCTATGCGCCCTCCTTTCAGGGGAGCTAGTCTTGGGCGCATGAAACTTTACTGGCTGGGCACATGAAGCTTTACTGATTGGGCGCATGGAGCTTCATTGACTGGGCGCATGGAGCTCTACTGATTGGGCGCATGGAGCTTCACTGACTTGGGCGCATGGGGCTTTTACTGGCTTGGGCGCATGGAGCTTCACTGACTTGGGCGCATGGGACTTCATTTGCTAAAAAAATTTCATGCTTCTACAAAAATAAAATAATATTGTTTTATATATACGTATAAAAGCCTATTTTATGTGCGATAAAAAATATATATATATATATATATATATATATATATATATATATATATATATATATATATATATATATATATATATATACACTTGTATATATAATCTAGATAAATCCCAAAATCTAACATATTTATTATGGAAATTATTTACTATAATATTAATAAAATATTATTTAATATTAAGAACTTATAATATATATATATATAGAACCACCTTTGTGAAATCGACTATCAGGTCACTAAATTAGAATAGTGATACAACATACGTCTACATGGTCGCCTTTGGTCTCCCTACGTGCCTACATGGGTTTGGGTTGGGTTCAGGTTAGTTTGGTACAACCAGGTCTTCTAAAATTCAATAATCTAAATAATAAATAATTAAAATGTCTTTAGAGTTTAAGTCGCAACTTGGCCTGGTTTTCTTAGTTAGGACACACTTATGGCTAGGTCTTCCATGTCATGGCTAAGACACTAGCCAAGGCACACCACTGCACTATCTGTGCCACGATTTCTAGTCATCTTGTACTCCAAATCTCAACTATGACTAAGGCCATCTACCATAATAATTAACTAGTTAATTATTTATAAAAATCTAAAAACCACCATTTAAATAAAATAATTAATAATAAAAAAATAGTTTAAAATTTTTAAGAAGGGGAGCTACATTACCAGTGCACCCGCCGTGGGTTGTGTTATATTACGCCCACTTCCACTTCAGAAGGCTTGGAGACATAAGTCATGATGCACTCACACTCTTCTGACTCCTCAACCTGGGACTCCGATACCAACACCGACCTGGTCTTCAAAAAGATGTTGTCAGCTAACATGGCATCTGCAAGCCCTCCAGTCGAAGATGAAGACCCGGCGGTTGAGTACTTCGAAGATGAACCTTGGGCTCAACGCCTGGGGTCTCAATGGGAATGACGTTTCGAGCAGTGCGAACCTCCCACAGAAGATGAAGTCATCCAGGTCGAATTAGAAAACGAGGCCTCCTCTAAGCCCATCTTCATCAGCAAGAGTCTGACAGAAGAAGAGAAGCAATCTCTGATACAGTTTATCCGAGAATATATCGACGTCTTCACCTGGAGCTACGAGGATATGTCGGGTCTAGACCCGTAGGTTGCCATGTATCGCCTCAACATCTTTCCGACGTCAAGCCTGTTAAGCAACAACAATATCGGTTTCGCCCGAATATCATGGATACTATCGAGGAAGAAGTCAACAAATTCATCGAGAGTGGCTTCATCCGTGAAGAGCAACATCCAGATTGAGTAGCAAACGTCGTCCCGGTCACCAAAAAGAATGGGAAGACACGAATTTGCATAGACTTCAGGGATCTCAATTCAGCTTGTCCTAAGGATGAATTTCCCTTTCCGATTACTGATGTGATGATTGACAACACTTGTAGCTTCGAGCGTATGTCCTTCATGGATGGTGTCTTCGGCTACAACCAGATCAAGATGCTCCCCGAAGACGAGAAGCATACAACATTTCAGACTCCAAAAGGGGTGTACTGTTACACGGTAACGCCCTTTGGATTGAAGAACGTAGGAGCAACATACCAGAGGGCTATGAGCATGATATTCTACAAACATCTCCGAAAGACGGTAGAGTGTTATGTCGATGACATTGCCGTTAAGAGCAAGGACAAGTCAAACCACTTTGACGACCTACAGATGGTGTTCGATCTAATGCGAACACATCAACTGAAGATGAATCCAACCAAGTCCTTCCTAGGCATTTCCAGCGGCAAATTCTTGAACTTCATCATCACAACAAAGGGGATTCACATCGATCCAGAGAAGACTAAGGCAATTCTGGATATGGCTCCTCTAAGAAATCTCCGAGAGCTTTGAGGATTGCAAGGGCTCTTGGCGTATATCAGAAGATTCATAGCAAATCTTTCAGGTAAATGTCAACCCTTTACCAAGTTATGAAGAAAGGGGTCTCCTTTGTATGGACCGAAGAATGCCAATGCACGTTCGACGACATCAAAAAGTACCTCACCAGTCCTCCCGTACTAGTAGCACCAGTCATAGGAAAGCCCTTTTCTGCTGTACGTTCGAGCTATGGACCATTCTCTTGGTGCCTTAATAGCCCAAAAGAACAGTGAAGGCCACGAGCAGGCGATATACTATCTTAGTCGAACCATGATTGGAGCCTAACATCGGTATGATCCTGTTGAGAAAGAGTGTTGTTTCAATTAACAAAATGCCTGGAAGTCGGATTTTGAAAATAAAACGAAAAAAAGTACACGAAGTACAAATTTGATTCTGGGAAGTATTGCTATGGAAGTCTGATCTGTAAATGATCACTTTGTTCCTTGGACCATATGATGATGATGAAGATCACTGTTAGAAGATGAACAATTGGAAGAACTAAGTCACCAGAAAGGTATCGACGCACTTGGGCACTGATGGCGAGGCCGAATGCTTTCCTGCTTTGCTTCACTCTGTTCTGGAAGAAAAGTTGAAGAAGAATGCTCCGGAAAATCAAAGTCTCTGGGCTCTGATCTCTATGTATTCTCTCATTTCTCTCTGTCTGTCTATATGAGAAAAATTAGTCTATTTATAGACTTGGTTTCTTGTGCGTAAAAACTCAGCAAAAGTTTCGTCTTTACGCTAACAACTGCCACCCATGACCAAAGTCATCCTCAGCATACGTTGACACGTGTCCTATCATTTCAATAAGAATAGGATGCACATACACACGTTCTTCGAGATATGTAGCATGAAAGCCATGTAGGCAAACCACGTTCTGAATTGGAATAGGGCGTAAAACAACCCAAATATACCCTGAGCATAAAGTAGTAGACTAGGCGTACAATAGCCTTGATGTAGACTTCTCGCGTAAAGTGGTTGTTAAATAATCTTGAGCGTAAAAGTAGCCCAAATAAACCTTACGCACACGTCAACCGTTGAGCGTAAAAACTCGTATAGTCTCCGTGCGTAAAAGAAGCCATATTATGAGCGTAAAGTGGCTCAGTACACATACTAAGCGACAAATCGGCCTCTGTATAAAACAAATCCCTTTGATTTCTGTGATATATGCCATCATTAAATCTTCATGTCAGACTTTGCATTAAATGCAAGACTTGACAGCTTTGTCCAGCATAAAAGTGGCTAGCCTGTCTTTGGGCGTAAAATCATTAGCTTTGACCCGGGCGTAAAATGATTAGCCTGCTTCAGGCGTAAAGTGATTAGCCACTCTCTGGCGTAAAGTGGATCGATTTGAATGGAATGATCCTTATCTTTGACTCATTCTTATGAAGCATTTTTTACGCTCCTACAAGACCCCCTTCAAAGTTTTCAAATATCTTCAAAATTTGAAACACTTTGAACAGAAGCGTAAAAGTTGAGATTTGACCAGTCAGCGTAAAATTCGGGATACTCAACAGTCATCCGCATAAAAGTGGGGATATCCAACAGTCGATGTAAAATCTGGAATTTGAACCGATTTGAAAATTCCCTATAAATAGGTTTTTTTTCGGAGAGAGAAAGAACTTTACTTTGTTTCCTTGCTCTCGTAATCCTGATCCTTCTTGAACTCTCTTCTTCCTCTTGCATTCCAGTCGATGGCCCCCAAGAGGTCCGCCGCCGGCAGTAGTAAAGGGAAGAAAGCCATTGATTCGTCATCGGCAGAACATGTGAAAACTCCCGTTCGATCATCAACATCACACCGACAACCCAACCCAGCCGTAGCTCCGCCTATGAGGGGTAAAATACTCCCTTATGGCCGTAGAACTTTATCGGAGAAGAAGAAGGTCTTTTGTTTCACGCCCACATTATACGTGTTAGCGTAGAAATTGAGATAAACAAAATACGTCCACGTTATACGTGTTAGCGTAAAGCTCAAAAATACGCCCACATTTATACGTGTCAGCGTAAAACTGAAATACGCCCACATCTAATGTGCCAGCGTAAAAACTGAAATACGCCCACATCTAATGTGCCAGCGTAAAAACTGAAATACGCCCACATCTAATGTGCCAGCGTAAATTCCCAAAAAATAAAAAAGACTTTGTATAAAAACAAAAGACTTTTTTAGAAAACTTTTTTACTTTTCAGATCCATTTATCTGCATAAATAACATCAAATTAGATTTTCTCTAACTTGGTTTTCTTTTTTTTTGCAGTGGACTTGCAAATTCACCCTCTTGCAGAAGTCTTTGGCTCGTCAGTTGGCATGGTGGGTTCGAACTATCTGGAAGATTTATCTCATGTCCAATTTTCTCAATCGAACCGAATACCCTATAGAGAGGGCACAACTGATAGCAGCTCAAGGGGATAGGATGTTGCTATCCATGATGAATGGAGATTTGTTAACTTTACCAGATGTACAATAATTTACAAAATTGGCCTTCTTGTTTGGGGACGCAATTGACTGTAAGTCCCAGACACACCCCAAGAAGGAGTCTTGGGTATTCAAATTTGGGGATAGAGCCATGTATCTCCCAGATATGGACAGAGATTATCCTTTGTCAGCATTTTTCCATGCTACCCACCATCGACAAATGCTGTGGAATTTGACTCCTAATAGTTATGGAAGACCAGGTAGAATTGTTTTCAAGAGGGAGCATGCTAATGACATGGGGTAATTTGCTAGTGTTCCCAATGGTGGTGTCACTTCTATTTTTGGCCTCATGCCAGGAGCTAATCCCAGTGAAGACTCGGGTTTAATTCAACCAGTACAAACTCCGATGTTCGTCAACGAATTTATGAGGGCTGCTGTATTGTATCCTCAGACGAACCCCAGGCTGCCGGGATGGTTGACTCCATTCAATCAAAAATGGATCCAGATAAGTATTTGGATGATGAAGAACTTTGAAGCAGAGCTGAAAGACATTGGTTTGTATGAGGCGATAGCTTCCACTAGTCAGGGTATTCCTTCGAACGGAAACCTATTTCTGGCCTTGATAGAAATATACATGAGTTCGACTGGAACTTTTGCCACCCCGAAATGCGAAATAGGCCTTGCTCTTCATGAGATACAGTTTATCTCGAAGCTGCCGATGGGGGAAGCCCCATATGAGGAATACGTTCCTTCCAACAGAGAACTGGCTGAAATTAGAGAGACTAATCCTCAATTGGTTGAGGTATATGAGGAATTGATGTGCCACTACATGGTTTGTACCACAATGCATGAAAGTACATCTCATTTGGCGTACATCAACAAGTGGACGACTTATCTCTTCTTCCATAAGGATAAGATATCCAAGGAAGACAAAGAAAGGTTTCAGGAAAACAAAGCTCTAGCAATCAACATAGATTCGACAATCCCTTCTAACAAAATTAGGGATATGATGATTGCCTACAAATTCCCTAATAAATATCTGTATACAAAGACTGGGGAATTCCATGCCGGAACTGAAGCCTTGAGCTACCTTAGATATGGTAGTCAGAAAATCTCTATGAGAGATTTGCTGGCAGGCTTTCTTTCTTTATGGATGAGTAGATGGGTTGTGCCGGGTATTGGTACTGTTGACAGAATCCACCGTAGTGTACTATGGCCAGCAGTACGTCTGGTTTTTAAAGTCATGATTAACCTGCTATCAGCCATGGTGTGTCGAATAAATGCAGGTTTAAGGACCTTCGGCGAGGAGTTAATCAACAATGCTCCTCATCGGAATGTTTTCTCTAGGTAGAAATGCCCTACACTTATTGTAATGCCTGTTGTTCGTATTACGTATTTGGAATACGTATACGTATTTTATCTTGTATTTGCATATCTCCTTGGTTTGGCTTGGCTTGTTTACTCTCGGTTTGGGTTGGCTTGGTTCGGCCGGCCCAATGCTTGGTTCATCATGGACCAAGGTGAACCCCCTACCTACCACCACCCATGATATTTATTTCCCCACCAACCTTCTCTCTCCTCCATAACTCTCAATTATTTCTTCTTCTTCCTTCCTCTCCACAACTCCCCAACCCTTAGGCAAGTGCAACTTGCTTCCACAAGAGAACTTCTTTTGATGGTTTCATTAGATTCTCCTCATGATTCTAAACCACATTAGAACTTGTCATTTTCCATTTTGAGGCTTTAATTCTTGTAGATCTAGAGTTTTGCTATTTTCGGATTTTTGGTGTTTTGATCTATTAAACTTGCTTGTTTTCAAGTTTTGATGGTTCCATGTTTTAGAGAATTTCATTTTACCCAATTTTGACCTTTGGAAAGTTGGATTTGGACTTGTTTTGACCAAGATTTGAGCAATTGAAGCTTAGATTCAACTTTAGAGTTCTTGCTGTTCTTGCCCTTTGGAGAAGACAGTGAACAGTGAGCTAGCTTTTTAGCTTATGCCGCTAGCCTTCGTACGCTGCTCTTTAGCGAGCGTACGCTAGCCTTCGTACGCTGCTCTTTAGCGAGCGTACGCTAGCCTTCGTACGCTGCTCTTTAGCGAGCGTACGCTAGCCTTCGTACGCTGCTCTTTAGCGAGCGTACGCTAGCCTTCGTACGCTGCTCTTTAGTGAGCGTACGCTCACCTTGATACGCTGCCTGTTGGCAGCGTGTCTTGAGCATACGCTAGCTTGAGCATACACGTGCCTTGGTACGCTAGCTTAAGCGAGCAAGGCGTACGCTGGCCCCTTTCGTACGCTAGCTCGAGCGTACGCAGTCTTGAGCGTACGCTAGCTTGAGCGTACGCTGACCTGTAGCTTGAGCGTGCCCTTGTGTACGCTGACCCTTGCATACGCTTCCCATTGGAAGTATATGGATCCTTTGGTACGCAGTCCTGAGCGTACGCTAGCCTGAGTGTAGCCTGATTACCCTTGATCTTCTATAGCCCTATATATTGATATTTTATTAGATATTTTACGTCCATTTTATATCCTTACGCCTTTTGTCCTGAACTTGATAATCATGAATTTACTTGATATGTTTGGAATTGATAACTAAGCCTGACACGATAGTGACCCGTAGTGGTGCACTCCTGACATAATGACCTGACATGACCTGATAGTGGCCCGTCGTGGCGCACTCTTGACTAGCACACTTGGCATGATAACCTGACATGTTATATCTTGATAAGCTGTTACGACGGCTACCTGACATGACATAACCTGTATGAATAACCTGGACACCGTGGGCGATTGTGCTTGTATAATAATCCAGTCCTGTCTTGCATCATGTCTAGGAGGGGACTCTTGAGTACCCCGGTCAGGAGTACCTACTAAAATGGACTAAGGTTAACAAGTAGATTAATACATTAGTCATGAAGAGATTTCCTAGCTACAGGCAATCCCGTTACCTGGGCGCGCTTGGGATCTGTAGCCTGCCGTCGAGTAGGGCACATTTCCAGCACACTGTCATGTGTTGCACCCTTCAAGCTACTTAAGGGTACATGCGTTTCCTGGACGATGTACCCACCTGAATTCAACCCTAATCTTTCGACCTGGGTAACCTGGATGGTCTGCAGGGCTTGTGGCTGTGGAATAATCTCACTGCATCTTGTTAGTAATTAGGCTTGTGACAATCCTAGTTAGCTAAGTATCAAGCCGTAGTTCTTGCTTGGCCGTGAAATGATTGGATAGAGTCTAACAAGTCTAGTCTTGCCCTGATCTTGTTCCAGACTGTTACATGACCAGAGTACTTGTATTTATTTTCCGATAAATGGTAAGAATTCCAAGTTCTGTTCAGACGAAGGGTTACAACCCCGGTCCTTGTTTGGTTTACGGGTTGTAACCTAGCTATCTGAATAGTTCCATGGTTATCTCGTCGTATATCATCCTGGCATGTTTTTCTTATTTCCAGTTTTACCAATTATTTATATTTCCTGTCTTTTATTATATTATTTATATTCCTGTGCTGATTGCTGGTTTTAGTTCTTAAGTGAAGCTTCCCTTGTGGCACTTGCTCTTTCTGGGATCTGACCCAGCTGGTTTTGTATGGCCAGATTTCGGAGCAGCTCCAGAGGATCTACCGATCTTCCAGCCAGATGGTGGCCACTAGACGGAACCCTGGCAACGAGTGGGTTATCTTTGGCTCTCCCGCTCTATTGTAAAATTATTTTTTTGAGGCGTTTAGCCGACGAGCACCTGTTTAGCTCGATTGTACTTTTCTTTACTGTCTGCCTACGGGCTGTAACATGATTGACAGATCCTAGGGTTGATCATGTATGACTAAACTCTTGCTAGTCCTAACATTTTGTAACGACTAGCTTCATGATCAACTGAATATGTAATATTTGGGACGCCTTATTATTGTATATTTAATGATCATACATCTTGTAACATTTACTTACTTGCTTGTAATTGAGACACTAGGCTTGTTCATGACCATAGGAGACTGTTGGCTTGTAGTAAACCCTCATGTATCTAGACAGCCGTGACCGTATAGCGAGATGGATTCCATTTCAATATACGTAGCTGGCTATGTCTGCCCCCACTCTCCAGTATTCTGGTTCTGGGGCGTGACACTTATCTGATGGGCTGGCTGTTGCATCACAACTGCAGATTATTGCCACCAGGCCCGGGTGATAATGCGGAGGTCTTCCTCCAAAAATTCAGTAAAGCTATATGGACCGCTACGACTGTGGCGGATACCCGGGCAGTTCTGAATTATTCTTATGGTTGGAACTTCTTCTGCACTCGGCCACAAGTTCCACCAGATTACTTTGGCATTCAGTTTGAAGATGAAGTCGAAGGAAGAGCGGTATTGCCATCATCAGTCTTCAGATGGCTTCAATGCATCAGACCTTCTCACTTGATATATAGAAATGAAGATAATTGTGCGTTTAAACCATATCTACCCAGTAGGTTCTCTCGCCAATTTGGATATGACCAACTTCATGTTGGTAACCCCTCTACTAACTTCCGTTATTATGGAAAATTACTCGACGGTGCTAGGGGTTGGAGATATTTCAATGCTGCCCGTACTGGTGCCAAGTTTAGAGTCTCAACAGCCACTAGTACTACAGAGCTACGTATACTTCATACGTATGCTCACTTTTATGCTTCAATTCGTTCTTTTGCCCATGGCTACAATATGAGGGGTAGTCTGAGGTGGCCTAAAGAAGGAGATATTGAGGAGCAGGTCAGGGTACCAGCAGACATCCCTGACGATACTTGTCACCTCCATTTTCTGTATTTCGTATTTGTACTCGTGATTTGATTTTGGCACGTATTTTATTTTCTCGACTTCTGGATTCGGGTTCTCGTAAATGGGTTTTGGACCATGGCTTGGTTTTATTTTGTGGAGTTGGTTTGATTTGGTTTGGTTCATCATGAGTGGAACACCTTAGCCTATTCTCCACCTCCATTCCATCACAACCACCCTCATTAAAATCCACCAACTTCTTCTCTCTCCTCCATAACTCCATTAATTTTTTTCAACTTTTTTCTCTTCCTTCTTCCACACAACTCCCCAACCCATAGGCATTTGCACCTTGCCATCAAATAAGCACCACTTTTTATTTGTCCATTAACTAGATTAGGCCATGGAGAACAACTTTAGAACTTGACATTTTGTGATTTGGAGCTTTCATTCTTCTAGATCTAGGTTTTAACCATTTTCGAAAATCCTTGGTTTTGATCTATTAAACTTTGATTTTTGCTTGTTTTGATGCTTCCATGTGGAAGAGAATTCAATTTTACTCAAATAAGACCTTTGAAAATCTAGATTTGGCTTTGAATTGACAAAGTTATGAAGAATTGAAGTTCTTGGTGTTCTTGGACCTGCTCTCGGCCAGGAAGAACATCCCTCTGCCTTGCGCTCTTTAGCGCATGGCCGGTTGCGCACCCCCGGCCTGTGCTCTTTAGCGCAGGGCTGATTGCGCATGACCTCAGCCAGTGCCTTGCGCTGCGCTGGATTGCGCTGGCGCAAGCTATCCATGCGCAAGCCAGCCATGCGCAAGCCGACCTCTGCGCAAGCCAGCCTTGCACAATCCACCTCTGCGCAATCCACCTCTGCGCAAGCCAGCCTTGCGCAATCCACCCTTGCGCAAGGTAACCCCTGCGCAGTCTACCCTTGCGCAAGGCAACTCTTGCGCAGCTCTTCCATGCGCAGTACATACCCTGCGCAGCCCAACCCCTGACCCCCCTTGTACAACCCACTTGTCTATGATGAATTGTTTATTTCTTTAAGCTTGGCTCTTCTATAGCCCTATATATATTGGTATTTTATTAGATATTTTACGTCCATTTTATATCCTTACGCCTTTTGTCATGAACTTGATTTTACTTAATATGTTTGGAATGACTATTGTACACGGCATGGTATGACAAGGAACTAGCATAACACGACAGTGACCCGTAGTGGTGCACTCCTGACATGACCAACCTGACATGACAGTGACCCGTAATGGTGCACTCCTGACAGTACCCTGACATGAATTATCTTGATAACTTGATAGTGGCCCGTGGCGGCGCACTCCTGACTTGACTTGACTTGTAACTTGTAACTTGACTCATATAATCAACTTGACACCGTGGATGTTCCTGCTTGCTTGCTTCTACAATCCACTTGTCTTGTCTTGCATCATGTCTAGGACGTGACTTCCTGGGTACCACGGCCAGGGACTCGCGCTAAATTGGATTAGGCTAATGATTAGATCAAACTAGAACATGGAGAATTCCCAGTCACAGGCAATCTCGTTATCTGGGCGCTTTAATGGACTTGTAGCTTGCCGACGAGTAGAGCATATTTCCAGCACACTGTCATGTGTTGCACCCTCTAAGTCACCTAAGGGTACATTTGTCTCCCGGGCAATGTACCCACCTATAACTCTCAACCCGCGAAAGGATAACTGGATAGTCTGCAGGGCTTGGGACTGGAATTCTCACTTGCATCTTGTTAGTAATTAGGTTTGTGATAACCCTAGTTAGTTAAAGTAGTAAGCCGTAGTATTTGTTTGGCCGATTGCGAATGGATGGTGTCCAGCCTTGTCTAAGTCTTGTCTAGCTCCAGTACCTGCTATCTCCTGAGCATGTTTGTTTTACTTGTCTTAACGATAAATGAGTAGAGACAGTGAGCTATTCAGGCGAAGGGTTACAACCCCGGTCCTTGTCTGGTTTAAGGATTGTAACCTGGCTCCCGGAATGGTTCCACGTCTCTAGTCGTTTATCGCCCTGTGTACTTTACTACTTGTACTTCTTTTATTCTTATGTTCTGATATGCTGGCTTTTGTTCTTATTTGTGGCCTCCTTTGTGGCACTTGCTCTTTCTGGGGTTTGACCCAGCTGGTTTTGTGTGGCCAGATTTCGGAGCAGCTCCCGAGGATCTACCGAGCTTCCAGCCCAATGGTGACAACTAGACGGAACCCGGGCCAAGAGTGGGTTTTCCTTTTTGTTTCACCCACTTATATGTAAATTTATTCTTTTGAGGCGTTTAGCCGACGAGCACCTGTTAGCTCGATGCACATTTACTTATTGTCTGCCTACGGGCTGTAAACATGATTAACAAATCCTAGGGTTGATCATGTATGACTGAACTCTTGCTAGTCCCATCATTTTGTACGACTAGCTTCATGATCATCCAATATGTAATATTTGGGACGCCTTATATATATATATATTTGATGCTCTAATATCTTGTAACTCTGTTAATTGCTTGAGATTGAGACAATAGGCTTGACCTTAAGAGACTGCTGGCTTGTAGTAAACCCTCATATCTAGACAGCCGTGACCGTATAGTTAAGATGTATTCTATTTCAATATACGTAGCTGGCTATGTCTGCCCCCGCTCTCCAGTATTCTGGTTCTGGGGCGTGACAATACTGGCATTCCAGATCCATATTTAGAAGTTATCCCAACAGGAGTTGGGGAACCAGTTGCGGAACCTATCATCATTGGCAAAGGCCGAAAAAGAAAACAAAGTGCAGCTGTCATGTTTCCAGAGAAAACTCCAGAAAAGAAGAAGAAGTCTACCACAAAAGGGCCTTCCAAACCGAGAGCCCTCACTCCAGAAGATGACACTTTGATTATAGGGGATCATCTTGTCTGTTCTTCTTCAGTTCATCCAGGAGAAGGATCTCCAGCCTCTCCATCAGTAATTGGATCAGAAGCTGTAACACTTTTGTCTCCTGGACGTCTTAGCACCTCACTCCATTTATCTTTGCCAACCAAGGCACAAGTCACAGGGGGTGCTACTGCTGTATCTACTGTTGATCAAGACCGTATTCCATCAGATGAGCCGGCTCTCGACTTTGATGATGGTGATTGGGATGGCGATTATGATTCATATCTTGAACATAATGCACATATTCCAGGTATCATACAAAACCTATATAGAATTATGTACCATGGTTTTGTATATTAACTTATTTTGTTCATTTTGTAGATGTCATCATTGCACCAAAACCTATGGCTCCTCCTCCTCCAGAAGAAGATATTTATGAAGAAAATGAGGAATCTGAGGATGAAACTTCTTCTTCAAAAGAAGAAGATGCTAATGAGGAGGGAGTTCAACAACCCGAGATGGAGTTTCAAGAAGAATATCCTCCATCGTTAGAGCTGCAACAAGCACAACCTGAAATGTCCTCACCTGCTGAAGACTAGCACAAAGAAGAGACCACAATAGGCCTCACTATAGGTGATGATAGAGCTGCTGGAGGAGAACCGGATTTGAATAAAGAAGCAGCTGTAGAAAATTTTACTGCAATTGAAGCGATGAAAAATCCTGTGGAGAAAACCATTGAAGAAAATGCTGAAAGCATCCTTGAATCGCCAATTAAAACTGGGGAACCTATAATGACACCTTCTATTGTTGCTACTGATTCAGTACCAGCTTCTGATGAGCCAATGCCAGAACCTGAACCGGCTCCCGCAATTGTCACCACATCCACCGATATTACCGCCATCAGAACTCCAGAAACGGCTGGGGTAACAAATATTGAAGACATTACTCCCGAAGCTCTTGGGAATCAATTGGCTGTGGCAGCAGTAACAACAACAATTCCATCTCAGCCTGTTGTTACACCAATGATATCTGTTGGTGTTAGAGATATAATCCCTGAAGCTCCTAGGGATCAATTGGCCATGACAGCAGTAACAGCAATGTCCTCGTCTCAACCGGCTGTCATACCAACAACATCTGTTTCTGGTCTCCAACGAAGAGATCTACTAGATATTGCTGCCACATCGAGCTCCAGCATAGAGATGAATCTCCTAGTTGAGATTCATACTGAGACCTTTTACAAAACTCTAGCAACCCTAATAAAAATGGTCTTGAATAAGGGCCTCAGTTACGAGATTTTGAAGGCAGCGATGGCTCTGACCATTAAGAATGTTGCTATGTTCGATGATGCTGGGAGAGCTGCAGTATTGGATAAAATTATAGAGGACCTTGAACAGCCAATCAATGAATACCTCAAGCTATCAAGGGAGACTGTTGAAAGTCTCATCCAGGAGGAATATGACGTCTTAACGGCTGATTATCTTGCTCGGGAGACTACATATAATGAAGCTCTTCATGAACATAGTCTGAAAGTTGCCAAAGAGAAAGCTTTTTTGGCTAGAATAAAGCCCGCACTGCATAGTCACAGAGTAGCTTACGATGCTTTGAACATAGATATTCAGAATAAAACTGATAAGACCCATGAAGTTGAAGCTGAATTAGCTCGCTTGAAGGCTGAAAGAGAAAAGATGATCGATGCTCGGAATCTGTACCTCACTCAGAGCTCCATTTTAGAAGAACAAGCCTTCGGGGCTGAATCAACTATCAGAACCCTTGATGAAGCCAAGGATCATCTGATAATCAGTTTTGCTGGACTTTCTCGTATTTGTACCCCTGAAGCTCGACGTACTGAAGCTACTAAAAGGGTTGTGAGTTCTCGTGACAAGCGACTGGAAGAACTACAGAAGTTACTTCAAGATATTTCTACTCCACCTTAGAAGAACTCCTTGTCATCTTTTATCTCATTCATTTTGTAATGTTTTCACAAGGAATGAATGAAATATTTATTTTGTGATCCTATTATTTTAAAATAAACAATAGGTATGAGGCAAAAAATACTTATCAGCGGTTATATGAACATAACAAGTCTTTTAAACTCAATAGTTTGTATCTATCCAGAGGTAATATGGACATGATAGATAATCAAATCTTACTTTCTATTTTAGAGTATGCAATACTATCAGAGGTATTATGGACATGACAGCATGTAAGAACTCAGACAAAAAGTAGATTAATATCTATGCAGAGGTCGAAGGAACATGATAGATAGGAAAAGCAAGTAGATTTAACATTTATCCAGAGGTCTTAAGAACATGATAAATAATAAATCCAGTTTTTTTAATCAACCGGTAAGATAGAAGATCAAAATTTCTCTCCGAAGAGACGAGTAATCAGCTTAACCAAACCTTGGTAGCTGGGGATTAAGAGGACAGATATGTCAATATTAATGAAAGAATGAATGAACCAATATGGCCCAAGGATCATTCTCAAATGGCTCGGATTCATCATCAATTTGAACCATGTAAGTTGAAAATATTTGCTCAGATTCATCATCATAGTCTCCTTTAACACACGAGGAGTGAGAAATATCATTGGACTTCTTCTGAATCTGATGATTGTGAAGAGCTAGAAGAGAATTCTTCTTGTATATCGTCATTAAAATATGGGACGGATCATATCCCAATCCATGACGAGTTTTCTGGTAAAATGGATCACCACATAATGGTAGTCGTCTACCTTTGTCTTGATTGAGACCTTGCATAGTCTTTAAATCATATCCCATATTCTGGATAATTTTGAGATATTGTTGACTATATCTGTCAATTCGGATTCTTCTTTTATCTTTATCTCTCAAATTATCTGTCTGAGCAACAGGGATATTTCTAGCCAGGCTAAACACAATTTGGCGCTTGTTTTTCTTATTAGATGGAACCACGAAATAAGATTCTTTGTGACGTCTATAAGTTACACAAGCTTGCGATGAAGCGGCTACAGGAAGAAGATAGGGAGAAGATGTTAGAAACCTTTGAGCATAAGGTCCGACATCGACATGAGGAGAAAAATAATTTTCCTTATTGTCAATGTATAAGGTTTCCTCTGTCTCTATGTCGTCTTTATATTGATGACTTTTATTATCAGAAGATAAAGTTATTCTTTCAATAAACTTGACAGCCATATACTCGAAAAGGAAATCTTTATTGATATCAAAAAGTACAGAATGATCAATATTTACATCATTTACAATTTGACTGCTACGCTTCGGATTAATCACTAATGGATTATCATCCGTCTTCTGCGTAGATTTGCCAAGATTGACAATCAGAGGAGGTTCTGGATCATTCGTACGAAATGTACGCCCTTTGACTTTGATCACAAGAGGTTGAACTTGGCTTTTAACAGGAACATTTACTGATTCCTCAGATGAAGCTTGAGTTCTTCCTTTAACCTTGATCATCAAAGGTTGATTGTTGACAGATTGGGGTTGAATTCGTCCTTTGACTTTGATATTCAAAGGTTGCTCTTCTGGCGAATCTTCGTTAATAAATTGATCTTCAGCAGATGATTGATCTTCAGCCGTATCTGATATCTCTTTCACATGCTCTTGTTTGTAAAGCCTTGAGTCGAAAAAATAGGCTTCAACACCTTTGAAAGGATTGATATCAGCAAACTCAGTCTTCACAACCCCTTGGGGATCCACATACTTGAAGCATTGGTGGAGAGTCGAAGGCACGATGTTATGCTCATGTAACCATGGTCTTCCAAGAAGAATATTGTAGGATACGTCTGAGTTAATAACATAAAATGTTACCATAGTTCGAAGATCACCAATCTGAATCTTCAGACGAATCTTCCCCAGTGGTTTACTCTTTCCAGAGTTGAAACCAACTATTATGGTACTAGTGTAAGTCAGATCACTAGTAGGAATCCTCAATGATCTTAGCATACTTTGAAGAATTATGCTAATGGAAGACCCAGGATCAATGTAAATTCTGTCAACTTCAATGGATTCGATATACCCAGTGTAACACAAAGGCCTATCATGCTTGTTATACTTCAACAGCATATCCTCTTGTGTAAAGGTGATGTTAGGAATTGCTTCCATCACACTATGACATTGCGGGCATGATACTGGTATATTGTCAGGAGTCTTGAGTTGAGCTAAGCAGGAATCAGCTTGTAGCAAAGCTTCACTCAAAGTTCCACGACTTTCTCTAGAAAGGCGAAGCAACTCGAAAATAGATAATCTAGCCGGAGTATTAGCTAACTGGACTAAAATATCAAATTTATAGGGTTTCATCACCACCCCCTGACTGAAAGTAGACTTCAACGGGACATCGAAGCGTACCGCTTTACGTTTTTCCTTTTCAACCACAGCAGGGGTAAGAGACGGTTGATTTGATGGTGTTTCAACATTCTCAGCTTCCTTGGAGGATCCCTCATAATCTTTGTGGTACTCTTTTCCAGATCTTGTACCAGCAAAAGTTTTTTCTTCAGACTCAGAAGAAGGAAGTACCATATTGCAGGATTTAATCTTCCTTTCCTTAGCCTTCTTCTTGTGAGGATTGTTATGAGGAACCTCAGAACCCAATCCAACAGTGGATTTTTGACTTTGAATTTGTAAAGGAAGTCGTATCCTTTTATCATAATTCAAACCTTATGCCTTTTGAAAATCATAACCCATCTTCTTCATGAGAAGGATAGATTGTTGACTGTACAAGTGAGTAGGCAGTGGACTTTCAACAGGTGGTTCCATAGAGGAAGAAGAGGAAATCCCTGTAACTACAGGAGAATGAGGAATAACCGTCTCTGTAGCTACGGGGGGAAAAGGATTTGGGATACGAGGAAAAATCTCTGTAGGAGCCTTTTCATAAGCAGCGAAGACTTGTTGTGCCCTGTATAAGGGAACACTATTCATGGCCAGCCACTGCTGATGAGTAAGCTTGAGCTTGACAGGAGGAGCCAGACTTGGAGGACATATGTTCAATCCTCTCAGTCTATCTTCCAAAGGAATGCCGTCCCATAGATCATCTAAATCATCAGGATCTGGAATAACATAAGAAATCATGTTGCAGGTTTTGACTTTCTTACCTTTCTTGGATTTTGAAGTTTTACCTTCATCATCCATTTCAGGTATTAAGTCAGGATGTACCCATATAATCTCACCATTCTTTAATGTAAGAGGCAATAATCCTTCATTTTCCTCCCTGGCAGGCGGGATATTCAAAATCTTCATCGTCGCCTTCGAAATTGGGACAATTCCATCTCGTACTTGTTGTGGAAGAAAATCTCCAAATTGGAGAGAAACCATATTGGTTGTAACCGTATGGTCATCATTGGTTAAAGTAATGGCACCACCATTTATCAGCTCTTGGATTTTCTTCTTCAAAATATAGCAAGCACTGGTAGGATGATTAATGTATCTATGATAGATACAATATTTGGGATTGTCAGTCAGATTCACCTCATTGGGCCTCTTTGGCTCTGGAATCTGAAGTTTGCCACTCTTCACCAGACATTGGAATATCCCTGGGATATCACTTTCGTCAAAAGAGTATTCTTCTTTTGACCTGGAAGATTCTTGATTATTCGGCATCGTTTTATTCTTGGAAAGATTGACCATAAGAGTGTCTTTTCCTTTCATATTACGATTGCCGAAATTATTACCAGGATTACTTTTCTTTCCTTTATCCTCAGAGGCGAAAATCATCCCATGTTCACGAGCCAACCTACCATTAGTCTTGGCGAAAACTGCTGCTATGATAAACGAAGCCCAATCTGTAAATTGGGAACCCGTGAAGACAGCGATAGATGGTCGCAGATTCATCTTACATGTATCAATCAGTGCTGAATCTGGCATACCAGGGGGCATCTTTAAAGTTGCCTGTCGAAAACGTTCAATGAACGTCCGAGTATCTTCTTTCTCCTTTTGCTTGATTTCTATTAAGGAGGACATGTTCATGTCCATACCTCCTTCATAGAAACGGGAGAGAAATATTGCCTTAAATTCGTCAAAAGACGAAATGCAATTGTCGGGTAAACTACGATACCAGTCGTAAGCTGAACCCGTCAAGCATCCAATGAATACTCTAGTGAGAAGAGCATCATTTTTCTGCAAATGGACAGTCATAATATCAAAGTAATTGATATACTGACTAGGAGAAGCCTTTCCATCAAACAATACCATGGACTGTGGCTTGAATTTTGGTGGAAAAGGTACATCATTCCAATGAGGAGGATAAGGTTGCTTAATCCCTAACCTCTGGAGTTGATCCTTTTGCTTCAAAACTTCAAACTGTGCTTTGAGCTCACGCACTGCTTGAATGGCTTCACTGGTTTGCGGAAGCACATTTGATTGAAAAGTTATTGGTTGTACCGTAATCCCGACCGGAGATGGTACATCTTCTGGAATGATGGGATCCGGAGATGCAGAATTTTGGTTAACAGCAGGCTCTTGGATATTCAAAGGTATGTCAACCCCTTGGCTATCTTGCGTTGGTGCTGCTGCCTGAACCGATGTTACAATTGCTGGTTGAGCAGTTTGCTGAGCCGTTATTATCTGGTGCATGTTTTGCATCATGTTAAGCATGTCTTTCAATGATTGCTCAACAGCAGTGAGACGTTGTTCTGTATTAACTGATGACATCTCTGGTTCATCTCCAATAGCGTAGGATTCAACCTCTCTTGAAGATACAGAAGGATTAGTATAGAAGTATGAATCAACACTATCAGTTTCGGACTCAAGAGATTGAGTACCCCCAGCTTCAGAATCAGAAGTCTGTAATTGTCTTTGTCTTCTTGATCGAGTATTCTGATATACTCCTTCAAAAAAATTAAGAAGTCTGTTGAATTGTTGTTGACCTGGGGTTTGGGACGTGTTCCGTCTAGGACGTCGTCCTCTGTTGGTGTGAGATGCCATGTTGACTGACACATATGACAATTCATCAGCTTGTTGTTGGGGTGCATTAAAATTCAATCGATCAAAAACTGACCGTCTGAAAGCCGAGCAACAACATTTGATCACAATCTGGTGACACTCACAGTGATGATTTTCTTGGGGGAGCGTCACGGGAGATTGTCTATTTTTACGCTTCTGCATTAGCAATTCACGTAAATCAGAAGGAGTAGAAGGAGTAGTCTTCTTTATTACATTGGGGTAGCAAAACGTTTAATCCCTTGTGTATAAAGAAGATTACTGGCTGCATTCGCAGAACCAAACTGTACATTTTTACGCGTTTGGAGTTGTGTACGCAAATCTTGAGATTTTTGAGCACGAAGGACTCCATTTTCATTGCGTGTGATTTGTAGGTTTGGTACTTTGCGTAGAGCAGTATAAGAAGGTTGTTGGTGTAGAACTGAAGCTTTACCAACAACATTTTTACACTGTATGCATTTAGGTATATTCACATTAGATGTAAAAACATCATTGCGAATTTTATCTACACTGTCACAGACATGAGACTTACCTTTACGTGTAGAGCGTAAAAATTGATTATCTACCACGTCACAGACGGAAGATTTTCCTTTACGCGAAGAGCGTAATTTTTGTGTATCTACCACGTCACAGACGGGAGACTTATTTTTACACTTCAAAGCACAAGCATTAGAGTCTGCCTCATTACAAATAGGAGACTCGTTCTTATGCACTGAGCGTAAAATTTGGTTTTTATCCACTGGGCGTAAAACCTGATTATCTTCACCGTCATATACGGGAGATAACTTGCCACACTTAGAGTGCAACACTGAAGTAAGGACTGCCTCGTTACGAACGGGAGCCCCTACGACAGGAGTGGAAAGAATTCCCTTGCCCTCAGAAGCAACAGAGAGATCAGAAGCTATTTTGGATTTAGGAATCCAAACTTTTCGTGCTTTGCGAGATTTTTGAACATTGGAGCGGCGAGAACTACCCCCAGTTTGGAGCATTTCTTCGTAAGTAGTCTGGTCGAAGTGTACAACCAGAGTCTTCTTTGTCGATCCAATCGACACATCATCGTATTGAGCAATTGCCTCCTCGTCAGAGGAGAAGGTCGTCCCCAGCAGAATCGCCATTTTTGTTTCACTTAACAAAATGCCTGGAAGTCGAATTTTGAAAATAAAACGAGAAAAAGTACACGAAGTACAAATTTGATTCTGGAAAGTATTGCTATGGAAGTCTGATCTGTAAATGATCACTTTGTTCCTTGGACCATACGATGATGATGAAGATCACTGCTGGAAGATGAACAATTGGAAGAACTAAGTCACCAGAAAGGTATCGACGCACTTGGGCACTGATGGCGAGGCCGAATGCTTTCCTGCTTTTCTTCACTCTGTTCTGGAAGAAAAGTTAAAGAAGAATGCTCCGGAAAATCAAAGTCTCTGGGCTCTGATCTCTATGTATTCTCTCCTTTCTCTCTGTCTGTCTATATGAGAAAAATTAGTCTATTTATAGACTTGGTTTCTTGTGCGTAAAAAATCAGCAAAAGTTTCGTCTTTACGCTAACAACTGCCACCCATGACCAAAGTCGTCCTCAGCATACGTTGACACGTGTCCCATCATTTCAATAAGAATAGGATGCACGTACACACGTTCTTCGAGATGTGTGGCATGAAAGCCATGTAGGCAAACCACGTTCTTAATTGGAATAGGGCGTAAAACAACCCAAATATACCCTGAACGTAAAGTAGTAGACTAGGCATACAATAGCTTGATGTTGACTTCCCACGTAAAGTGGTTGTTAAATAACCTTGAGCGTAAAAGTAGCCCAAATAAACCTTACGCACACGTCAATCGTTGAGCGTAAAAACTCGTATAGTCTCCGTGCGTAAAAGAAGCCATATTATGAGCGTAAAGTGGCTCAGTCCACATACTAAACGACAAATGGGCCTCTGTGTAAAACAAATCCCTTTGATTTCTGTGATATATGCCATCATTAAATCTTCATGTCAGACTTTGCATTAAATGCAAGACTTGACAGCTTTGTCCAGCGTAAAAGTGGCTAGCCTGTCTTTGGGCGTAAAATCATTAGCTTTGACCCGGGCGTAAAATGATTAGCCTGCTTCGGGCGTAAAGTGATTAGCCACTCTTTGGCGTAAAGTGGATCGATTTGAATGGAATGATCCTTATCTTTGACTCATTCTTATGAAGCACTTTTTACGCTCCTACAAGTGCCTCGTCCTTCTCTTTGCCATCCAGAAGACACGGCACTATGTGAATGGACAGACAATCCATGTCGTATCCAGGATCAATCCCCTCAGAGTCCTCATGACCAAGCCAGGGGCATTAGACTCACGATTAGTTATGTGGGCGATCCTTCTGACTCCTTATGATATGGTGTTTGTCCCGCAGAAGGCAGTCAAAGGCCAAGCGCTAGCAGATTTCTTGGCAGCACATCCTATGCCAGAGACATCAAGACTCTATGAAAAGATCCCGACGAAGTTCTGGAGTCCAATACAGTCTCAAACAACTCGGTTTGGCATTTGTTCTTCGACAGAGCCTCGAGAACGGGACCAAAGGGTGATATTATCGCAGGGGTCGGGATTGTCCTCATTACTCCTGACGGTCTGGTTATCAATCACGCATATTCTCTCATGGAGTCGTGCACCAACAATGCTGCGGAGTATAACGCTCTCATCATTGGGTTCCAACTTGCTAAACAGCTGGGGCGTTGACTATATCGAGGCCTATGGAGACTCAAAGTTAATCATCAGCCAGGTTCGAGGGCAGCACGAGGTTCAACATGAAGACCTAATCCCCTATCACCAGGCGGCGATCGACATCATCTCCACTTTCACAGGATTCTTTATAAAATATGTGTCATGCCTGCAAAACTTGGAGGCCGACGCACAAGCTGGTCTCATTACTTCGTTGGCTGCCCCGTTGGGTCCCAATATATCGTTACGGTGATGGGACGGGAGCTAGTCTATCCAAAGAATGCTCTGTGCATATGTCCAAGCTACTCGCTACAAGTAGATACTGACACTCGAGATTGGTGATTCCCATTCATAGACTACGCAGTCTACGTGATCCTGCCTGAAGACCCAAAAGAAGCAGCTTCCGTCAGAAGACACTCACTCCAATTCTTCTATGACACAGCCACCAAAATACTGTATCATCGTTCATATGATGGACTCCTCCTACGATGTTTGTCTCAGACAGAGGCGCAAAAGGCACTCCGAGAGGCGCAAGATGGGACCTGCGGAGCCCATCAGCCTGGTCCTAAGCTACAAGACCGACTGCCCCGCATGGGCTATTATTAGCCCACTATGATGGCAGATGCCATAGAATATACAAAGAAGTATCGGGCATGTCAGTTTCACGCTGACTTTATACACCAACCTTCGGAATATCTATATCCCACGGTGGCCTCTTGGCATTCGAGGCATGGAGAATGGACATCGTTGGGCCAATCAGCCCGCCCTCCTCCAAAGGACACCAGTTCATCCTCGCCATCATAGACTATTTCTCCAAATGGGCAGAAGTAGTACCATTGATAGAAGTGAAAACCTGGAACGTGATAAGCTTTATCACGCACCATGTCATTTACCGCTTCGGAGTTCCTAGAAGGATTGTCAACGACAATGGCCCCCAGTTTGTAAGCCATGCATTCCATCGATTTTGCGACAAGAACCGGATTCAGAATATGGCATCAACAACTTACAACCCTGCGTCTAATGGACTAGCCAAGACATTCAACAAAACCACCGTCAAGTTGCTCAAGAATGTCATTTCTTCTAACAAACGCGAGTGGAATGAGAAGTTAGGCGAATGTCTATAGGCTTACCGTACGATCGTTCGCACACCCACGGGCAGCACACCATTCTCCCTCGTCTATGGGAGCGAGGCAGTCCTCCCTCTGGAGATCCAAATCCCATCCTTATGGGTAGCCATCACTAACCAGCTGACTGACGAAGACAACCAGCGCCGGCGGCTACAAGAGTTAGAGGTGCTAGAAGAAAAATGCCTGCTAGCGCAGCAAAGAATCGAGCTTTATTAGGCTCATATTTATGGTGCCTTTAACAAAAAGGTATGAGAAAGAACATTCCAAGTGGGCGACCTCGTCTTGGCAGTCCAAAGACCGATGGTGATGACTCACAAAACGGTAGGGAAGTTCGAGCCCAAGTGGGAGGGACCGTTCGTTATAGAGACGGTCTACTCTAATGGTGCCTACCGGCTGGCGAAACCTAATGGTGACTTGCTAATGATGCCCATCAACGGCAAGTTCCTAAAGAAGTATTACGCCTGAAGACGGAACTGGCATAGGCTCCCACATCCCCTAAGGGCGCCTATGGGTTCTAGTATGGGGATTCCTCTCTTCTATATTTTTTTCTCAAGTAGATGAAGCACTTCACATCCATATTACCTCTGGATTGCTCCTCTACACCCAAAATATTGGCTACCATGTCCATATTAGCTCTAAGTAGTTGCCCTCTCCTTGATTGATCCTATTATTATCATGGCTATCTATAAAATAGTTCACGTTCATACTACCTCTGAATTGTTGTTCTACATCCTAGCAAAGATTATGCATGTCACGTTCATATTACCTCTAGTTAGGCATGTCTTCCATGATGACCCCTTGTCATGGTCATCAAGGGCTAGGCAACCTTTCACCTGAGCTCGTTAAAGACAAACAAATAAAAAGACATAAAAGACCTTATACATAAGCATGTGGCTACAAAGACCTATTACAGACTCTTCGTAGTTACGTACACAGAGGCATTTAATGATAAGCTTAAGCACGATGTTAGCCTAGCAACAGAGGTGATGGGTATTTCGCCTACAAAGAGACACGTGTTCATGCTTCTGTACAAAGTACCCCGAGCTTGACCCAAGTTCGGGACACTTTGAAGGGGGTCTTGTAGAAGCATGAAAAATCTCAGCATAATACAAGGCGCAGAGGCACAGGCGGTCAAGCACGCTAACAGCAAAGACAAAAGTCACAAACAGATGAAAAGCTCAGAAGTCCTTTTTTATTAATCATGGCTACAAGAGTCTGCTACAGACTCATCACGATTACATAAAAGACTACATAAAGACATAATTACAAGGATCTGTTACAAAAGACTTTGTGATTACATTTGCTGAATTGAAAACTCCTACGGATCTACGCCGGGATCTTCACACTGTGGTCGTCATGGAGAGAGGTACTGTGGATAGAAGATGTGAATACAGTCTCCATCAAAGTCTCCACCACAGCTTTCCCCCTCCAGACGTGCAGCACTTCCGGAAGCAGCTATTGGCCCGCCGAAAGCTTAGGCCACAGCGCAGCAGAAAGGCCCTTTTTTAAAAGGGCATCAGCTTCCGAGGCTCTTATAGCCTAACAAAAGCACGCCGCCAATGAGCAGGGCAGAGCACAACCTGTGGCTCTCCGGGTTGGTCATCCACCCACAAGCTAGGTCGTCAGGACCTCCAAGACCTCCAAGGCATCGTCCAGGTTCGAACTCCTCATGAGAAGCGTTCCAGCATGTTTTGAGGCTCATCAACAGTTCTTCTACGAAGGCATAGTCCCTTTTAACGAAGGAATCCTCAACCAAAATCTGACTTAAGCAAGGCCAACCGTCGCTCGAAGCTAAGTTTGGAACCAGCATGGTGTTGAAGGACAAGAAAAAAAAAGAAGACGTGACTCTTCAGAAGAAACTCCCCCTTTATATAGGGTGGGAGTGGTCCAAAACGCAGGCCACATGGTCGATGGTCAAAGTTTCCACATTAATGGGATGAACTTAGGACTCAGCACGATGAACCTCATTAAATAAAGTTCATTCGACTAAGTCCTAGACTATCCTAGGACCCCTTGAAATTCCCCAAGTAGCGGTGGCAATTAAGAGGGAGTCGTTCATTAAGGAGCGGTTATTCATTGCTCTTTAAAAAAAGACTTCAAAGCTAATGCCTTCAATCCAGAGGCGCAGCTACATTCCTGCGCCAACCTCAGGCGCAGACTGGTGATATTTTCACACCACCGCAACTCCAACGACGCAGCACTCTGCTCTGACCCAGAAGCTCAACTACCTTTCGTCAGATACTTGGGAGATACCATTACATCCAACACAAGTCCACCTACCGCTCCAAAAGTACAGTAACCTCGTCAACCTGAAGCATAAGCCTACTCATCGTCCTAAAGCACAGTGACTTTGTCGTTCAAAATACAGCCTTTTCGTCGTTCATACGCACAGAAGCTCCTTCATTTTCGAAGCATAGTCCATTCGTCGCCTGAAAGCACAAAGGCTCCGTTGTCTCCAAAAGAACGATCTACCCGTCGCCCCAGAAGCGCAGCAGTACTCGGACCTCGTTCCACCTAGTCAGTTTGTTTAAACCGACTCTCTTAAAGATAGGATTGGGGTTAATCATGATTGATATCTTATCAAATTGATTTAAATCTTAGACGAGGATCAGTCAGAATCTAAATCTGAAATGGAGTCCTAAGATTTACTCGGCTGCATCCGAACAAGCAAATCGACACACGCCACATGTCTCCTCCTTCGGTTATTTTAATAACCACCAGAGATCTCGATTGAGGGAAATTTCAATGTCTGTCACGTGTCAGCGCCGCAGAAGTCCGCACCATGCAATAATGATAGATTCTTTCATATCTCAAAACCCTAATGTACATCGCATATGTGCTCTCTTTCCCTATAAATAGAAGGAGTTTTCCTTCAATAATGGGGGAGACCATCGAATATCAAATCTCCAGCTCCAGGCATCCTCTTGATCGGCAATCCTAGAGTTCCATCAAAGGCATCAGAAAGTCAGAGCAAGTTTAACCCGTCATTAGATCGTCAACGAAGTAAAGGAGCCGTTGCAGTGCTCGATCTCTATCATCACACTTTTCCAAAAAAATTCCCTTTGTACTTAGAATATCATGTTTAGGAATTCCTTCTCTGTACACAGGTCTTTTTACGTTTAATAAACAAAAAGTCCATTCAACCTTTTGTGATGTCAAACAGTCATGGCCACAGGTAAATCAAGTAATAGCAACCATAGTCTGGTGAGGCACTAACAGTCATATCATAGGTCTCCATCGCAGCCCGGTGATGCGCTAACGATCGAGGGGTCAAGTGAACAAATCTCGATCGCAGCCCGATGAGGCGCTAACGAGTAAAGATTTATACAATAGCCAACACCTAATAACGATATTCTCATCTAAAGAACTAAGAAAATCATGTCAAGATTCCTAGACCTAGTTTTATAGTTTTTGACCTCCAAAATTCAAAGTTAATTCCCCAACTCAAGGACAAGCATATAAATTATGTAAAAAATCAAAAAACAAATATAATTTAAACATGATTTATACTGATTTTATCCACAGAATTCCAGATTTGGAATTTTTAGGTATATTTCATGGTTATGTCTAGATTATACCTATTAGTCTTGTCCGAAATTTGTCTAAAATACTACCAAATCATGGCTATGACCTATATATATCAAATATCATTTAAAGAAATATTGAAAACTGATTAGAACTCAAAAAATAATATCATCTTTAAATACCAAAATCAGCCCTTATTTATGTCATAAATTTAACCGAAAACCTAGCCTAATGGCCTATATTTTTTTAGGGTTCAGATATGACATTAAAATACCATAAAAATAAGTTTAAAATAATTTATTTAATAATACACATATAAATATAGTTTAAAAACTAATATCAAACTCTCAAATAATCGTACCAAAAAAGGCTCAAACTAGTCCTGGCGTCGTAATCCAATCTACCACAACCTAACATGCAATCTACATGGATTATAAATAACAAAAAAGATGGCAATATATGGGTACTAGAATAATAGATGCACATAAATCTAAGAGAATTATGTCATGGGGATTTGAGAAGAAAACTTCGAATCTTTACCAAAAGCTTTGGAGGATTGGATGTTAGTGCTTCTTCTTGTCTAAGAAACACTCATCTTTCTTGTGCTTTGCTCCCTACTCCATGCTTGATGGGTTGAAGATGATGGCAATAGAATTTTGATGGTTTTGATGGCAAAGGTGGCGTCTTTATGGAGGTTTAATAAAGTTTTGGTGGAAGGATGGGTTAAAGGATGATTTTGCGTTAGAGGAGAAACTTTATGGTGATGTAGATGATGGTGGATGGTGTTTGGATGTAAGGGGGCAGCTAAATTTTCATGAGGAAGCGGTGTAGAGGGTCTTCCAAGAGAAAGGAAGAGATTTGTTAGGGTTAGGGTCTAGTGATAGGTTGATATATATAGGCCTTTTTGGATGGGTTTTGTCACGACCCGCACCCTAGAGTAAGAGCACGAGACGTGGGTACGTCCAGCCTACGCCGCAGTATCGGCGATAGAACGCTGTCCTAGGTCAACAATCATCTAGAAATATATCTCTAAACAGTTTATACTCCCCGAATGGGGGTGACATAGCAGTAAAACTCAATCACAACTAAGGAAGAGATAGCACGATATGAAATAGAACTCAAGAAAATAAATAGATGAAAAGTAGTCTAAGATAATCCCAGCAATATCCAGAAGTATATGGTCTCAGATACAGAATGAAAGAATATATACTACTCTGAACTCCAAATAAAGTCTAGCTAAAACATGCCTTAAGACTACATAAAAGATAGATAAGCCTAACTAATCTAGTCTAGGCAATCGGGGTGATATCCTCAGCTAGAGCTGGGTCCTCCTGAGGGTCCAGCTCGCAGGTGTCATCTAAGGCTGCCCCGTAGTAAGTATCCAGACCAGCCTCCTCCTCGTCCTCTGTAATATTTTCAATAGGTCCAGTCAGGACAGGAGCGAGTACAGTACATTTCAACAGTTCATAGCAGGTTAGAAGATATAATCATGCAGTAAAGTAAGATACAGGTACTGAAAGAAGTGCAGTATGTAAACAGAGAGAGAAAGCTGTAATAGAAATATCTGCTATAAATAGAGAGCTAATATGTGACAAGTGAGTCAGAGTACAATATAGACATGTAAATGGCATAGGAGATTCTGATGCTACACTATGGAAGAGATTCTGATACTACACTACTTGGATAGTATTCACATGTCTATTTCTACTCCCCCGTACCCCTAATCAGTACACAAGGATCCAACCAGGTTATGTTATGATACTATGTAAGGCCCCCGAAGGGTGATAAGCCCCCGAAGGGTGGTAAGCCTCCGAAAGGTGATAAGCTCCCGAAGGGTGATACATAGTAGACCCATAAATGGGATAAGGATTCCAGGAAGACTCTGTGATCATAAGAGTATATGTCACAAGTGATCGAAGAACCAATGAAGCATAGTGATACGCCATGTAAGTGAAACGCACAGAACATAGAGTACCCGATGCTCCCTAAGGATAACATCTCAAGAAGGAATCCATATAGTACCAATCCGTGTGACCAATGTGACAGTACAAGTAAAGTAATCTACTGCAAGAAATAGTTCTAAGCAGGATATGAAATAATCAGAGAATGTACTCGCCTGGTATCTGAGTGTCCGGATGAAATGTACTGTCCGAGGAGAGGTGTCTGGCTCCTAATCAGAACAGCACAAGTTACAACAAGTCTAAAATGATAACAACATGCAATTCAATGCATTCTAGATGAATCTAGGTCAATCTATGCCAAAGTCACTCTTGGTCAACTCTGGTCAACCCAGAAGTCAAACTAAGTCAACTATGGTCAAACTAGGTCCAACAAGTCTAAATAGTCTATTCTAGGCCTAACTAGTCCATACTAGTCTAAACTTGGCTAAACTAGCCTATGCTAGCATACCAAGTCCATACAACCCATACAATACAAGGTCAAAATCAAACATCACACAACCTACGTGCATCTAGGCCTACACATGGAGTTTACAAAGTAAATATATATACATATACATAGGGCTACCTATATGTATATCACACATGCATATATATAATACATATATATAATACACCCACATATTATCATATATATGATACCTACATATATGTATCCACATTTTTTTGTATATATGTATCCACATATATACATAATATATTATATACATATATAGATATACATACATATACATATTCATATATAATATATACATACATATGTATATAGAGAGAGAGTGCTTGTGTGTGTGTAGAGAGTGAGAGACAAGTGTGTGTTAGAGTGTACTGTGGTGTAGGATGAGGAGTGATGTGAGAGTACATTAAAACTGTGTGTGAGTATGAAAGGGAACAACATGGTGTCAGTTTCAGGAAAATAGGAAGGGAACACCATTCTTTGTGTGTGTGTTGACAGATATGAGTGTTAGAGAGTAGGCAATGTGTGTGTGTGTGTGATGCATGTGTGTGGGTATAACAGAGAATAGTGTGTGATACATGAGTGTGTGAGAGATGTATGGCTGAAATAGTGAGGGAAAACTGTGAGGAAACAGTTAAGAGTGCGTGCCAGCTATGAGTGAACCTGGAAATAGGAAACTTAGATATCAATTGAAATCTCAGTAAACTGAGAATACCACAGTTTCAGCCCCAACATTCTCAGGTTTTGAACAATCCATTTCGAAACCAATTAACCACTAAATCAACCCAAAATCGACACACAATTAGTTTACATGTAGGAGATCTATTTTAGGGTATAAAACCAATAATTAACATCAGTAAAATAGGTTTAATTAGCTGCCAAAATTCAATTATTGAAACTGGAAAATACTGGAAAACCATGTATCAGGATTTTTAGGGAAAAATAGAAAAATGCAATAAAAAACAAACTAAAATTCAAAATCAAGGGTTGGTAATGCATCCTAGGTATGTGCACGTGTCATACAGACCAATTCGTGTCCACCATAATGTGACACAACGTGTCCATAACATATAAACCTAAACAGCATGCACAGACAGTACAGTCTCGTGAACAAGTGCACGCGTGTCGTGCGCACAACACAAACCAAACCAAGACACGTACTTACAAACCTAGGTTCGCCAGGTATCAGGCTACCCATATATTACCCTGCACTGCCGTGTCGTGTCGCACCGACGTGTCCACACTCACGTATCAGAACCCGATCACACGACTGCACAGTCTGTGTAAAAAATAGTACAGTATCTTGTGTTCCCACGACACGACACGAGAGGTCGTGCCACTTGGGGAGTGTCATGTCAGACACTGCCCCAACGTGTGTGTCAAAAATCTCGTGTCCAAGTGTCGTGTCCAAGGAGGATTTGCCCCCAAGTAGCAGGGACTGTTGTGCATGCGAAAACGTGTGTGTCGCGTATCCAAAACGACCCGACACAATACAATCATCAACTCAGTCCACCAGAAACCAATAAACATACAAAAATCTAATTTTCTATTCAAAGGTTTTCCAAAAACCAGATCGAAATCCCCTTTTGGGCATTTCGACAAACACCTAGACTCTACTACTGATACGTGTCCAAATGGACACGAAACCTATGAAACCCGACACGACACCAATGCAGACACTTAGGGGACCCCTAGGGCTTCCTAATGATGAAGACAAAACAAAATTTTATGGAGAAACGAGAAAGTTACCTATTCTTGAACCTTCAAGAAAAATCCCTCTTTGTGAGCTCCTCTCTTGATATCCCAATCCAATCAAAACAACCTCAAACTGAGATGAGACCTTAACAACAGTAAGAATAGGTATATTAAGACCTAATAGAATAAATTAGAAAGAAAAAGAAAGGGGAAAGGAGTTCTAGGAATTAAAATACAATAGAAACTAACCTCCTTGAACTTAGAGCTTTTCTAAGAAAGAGGCAACCCTAGATTTTAGGAGTGTATTTATAGTGGAGGAATCCCTAGGTTAGACTAAGGTGGCCGACCAAGTGAGGTTGGACTAAGGTTTCACTAGGTTAGGTTGAGCCTCTAAGGTTTTAAGTCATGATCATGACTTGTGATTTCACAAGTCATTCTTAGACCAAACTAACTCCAAATTCCCTCAAAATAATTCTAATGAACTTGAATTCACTAACTTAGGTCATACTAGGGTTTCTTAACCTAACCAAGTAGTCCTGACCTAGGTTAGCCTATAGGACAGGCTCCTAAGTCAACATGAGTCAATGTCTAAAACTAACACCAATCAATTCCAAAATAATTCCTAAAATTTCCAAAAATTCAAATAAATTCTAATAAATTTAAATTACCCCAAAAATGACAAAAATACTCTCACACTAGAAATGTGGTAGTGACAAATCTACCCTCCTTAAAAGAATTTCGTCCTCGAAATTGAAATACAACTGATGAGAAGGATAGAACATACCTCACGGTCCAAAAAGATAAGGGTAGCGCTCGCGCATCTCATCCTCCCGCTCCCAGGTAGACTCTCCTGGAGAATGATGCCTACATGCAACGTGCACCAAGGGTATCACCTGGTTCCTCAGAACCTTCTCCCGTCGATCCAGAATCTCTACTGGCTGCTCTGGAAAGCTGAGAGAAGGCCCAACCTCTATCTCTGAATGATCGAGCACATGGCTAGGGTCAGCCATGTACCGTCTCAATTGTGATACATAAAATACGTTATGGACCCCCACTAGTACAGGCGGCAAGTCTAGTCTGTAAGCAACGTCACCGACTCTCCCTGATAACGAAAGGGCCGATGAAGCGCGGGCTAAGCTTCCCGTCTCCACTGAAACGTATCGTACCACGAGTCGGAGATATCCTCAAGAAACCTGGTCTCCGACCTAATCACAAGCAAGGTCTCAATTAAAAATAATAACAAACATGATCAAAATCACAAACAAACAACCTAAAAATCCTACTCTAATCTGTACCTCAAACTCCAAGGGCCTCCGGTGGCTATCGGCCCAGTGCCGATGTCTGTCCTGCGCCACGTGAAGTCTGTCCCTGATGAGCTTCACCTTCTCGGCCGCATCAACAACCATCTCTGGCCCAAGTAAAGCTCGCTCACCAACATCATCCCAAGATAAGGGTGTACGGCACCTACGCCCGTACAGAGCCTCGAAAGGTGACATCTCAATGCTGGCCTGGAAACTATTGTTGTAGGCAAACTCCACCAAATGAAGATGATCCTCCCAGGAACCTCCAAAGTCCAGGACACACGTCCGCAGCATATCCTCAAGGGTCTGAATAGTCCGCTCTGACTGTCCGTCCGTCTGGGGGTGGTATGCAGTACTAAACTTGAGCTGAGTGCCCAAGCTGGTCTGTAAACTCCTCCAGAAATGGAAAGTAAAATGGCTATCCCGATCTGAGACGATACTGACTAGAACCCCGTGAATCCTGACTATCTGCCGCATATACAACTCTGCCAGCCTCTCTGTAGATGTACCCACCTTGAATGACAAGAAGTGGGCCAATTTGGTCAACCTGTCAACGATGACCCAAATCGCATCTTTCCTTCCTGGTGTGCGCGACAATCCTGATACGAAGTCTATAGTGATATGCTCCCATTTCCACTCGGGAATGGGCAGCGGCTGCAACAATCCATCGGGCCTCTGTCTCTCTGCCTTGACCTGCTGACAGACCAAACACCTAGCTACGAAACGAGCCACCTTCCGCTTCATTCCTGACCACCAAACATGCTTCCGCAGATCTCGATACATCTTGTTGGCACCCGGGTGTATAGAGTACTGAGATTTGTGGGCCTCCTGCATAACCTGCATGAGGTCTCCGCTGGGCACACATAACCTGGAACCGTGCCTCAAGGCACCATCCTCTGCAAGAAAAAACTCTCCCTCCAGCAATCCTGCTCGAACCTGCTCTTGGAGACACCGCAGAGCAACGTCCTCAAACTGTGCCGACTTGATCCTCTCCACCAAGTCTGACTGAATCTGTATCCCCCATAACTGCATCTGCACTCCGGGCACGATCACCTCAATCCCAAGGCTCTCTAAGTCGGCAAGCAAATGTCGATCCATGGTCAAACCATGGCTGTCGGATACCTACTCAAGGCATCGGCAACCACGTTGGCCTTCCCCTGGTGATACTGAAGTAGGATGTCAAAATCCTTCATCAACTCTAGCCATCTGAGCTGTCTCATGTTCAACTCCTTCTGAGTGAACACATACTTTAAGCTCTTGTGATCTGTGAAGATTTCCACCCTCTTACCATACAGATAATGCTTCCACAGCTTCAGAGCAATATCACTGCTGCCAGCTCTAGGTCGTGGGTAGGGTAGTTCTTCTCATGGGGACGTAATTGCCTTGAAGCATAGGCAATCACCTTCCCATGCTGCTGCAAGACGCAACCCAGCCCCTTCCCTGAAGCATCACTATAAATAGTGAAACCACCTAATCCTGAAGGTAATGTCAGAATCGGAGCTGTCGTAAGCCGCTTCTTCAACTCATCAAAAGATGCCTGACACTCCTCTGACCAAACATACTCAGCATCCTTTCGGGTCAACCGAGTCAACGGCTCTGCAACCCGGGAAAATCTTGCACGAATCTCCGATAGTATCCTGCCAGCCCAGGAAACTCCTGATCTCTGCAACTGAAGTCGGCGCTGTCCATGCCTCAACTGCTACAATCTTCTTGGGGTCAACTGAGATACCATCTCCAGTCACCACATGCCCCAAGAAGTCCACCCGATCCAAGAAGAACTCACACTTCGAGAGCTTCCCTTAAAGCTGCTCCTTCCTGAGAATCTCCAGCACTATCCTCAAATGCTCCTCGTGCTCCTCCTCAGTCTTGGAATATATCAAGATATCGTCAATAAACACCACCACAAACTGATCCAGATACTGGTAGAACACCTTGTTCATAAGGTTCATAAATACTGCTGGTGCATTGGTTAGCCTAAACGGCATAACCAAAAACTCGAACTGCCCGTACCGCGTCCTGAAAGCGGTCTTGGGAATCCTCCCCCCTTCACCTTCACCTGGTGATATCCCGACCTCAGATCAATCTTAGAAAATACCCGAGCACCGCTCAACTGGTCAAATAGATCGTCGATCCACGGCAGTGGGTATTTGTTCTTGATCGTGAGGTTATGAGTACCCTATAGTCAATACACATGCGTACTGACCCATCCTTCTTCGGCACGAACAACACTGGTGCACCCCATGGTGACAAACTCGAGCGAATGAAGCCCTTATCCTATAGCTCATCCACTGCTTCTTCAGCTCTACCAGCTCACTGTTGTTCACCCGATAGACATGCTGAGAGATGGGCTCCGCTCCTGCAACCAAGTGTATCGAGAACTCTATGTCTTTGTCTGGTGGCAATCCCGGTAACTCCTCTGGGAAAACATCCATATACTCTGCTATCAAGGGGTGTGGAATCGTCTGCTCCTCGACCGAGACTCCACAGTAGACTCCGCTGCTCTGCTCTGCTCTGCCTGACGTCTGGAGTACTCGAACTCTGGCTCCCCCGGTGCTCTGAAGAGAACTCTACCCCCTCTGCAATCAATGCTGGCGTGGTGCCTGTTCAACCAATCTATGCCTAGTACTATATCGTAGTTCGGCAATGGCATTACGAGCAGGCTCACCTCCAACTCACGGCCTCCCAAACTACTCTCCGACCCTTACAAACATCACTCACGAGGATAATGCCACCCCCGGTCGTGATCTTGTAAGTCGTAGGCAATGATTCAGCTACGATACCGTGTCTAATCGCAAAAGATACTGATATAAAGCTATGTGAAGCACCGGAATCGAATAATGCAAAAGCTTGACTGGAGTCGAGAAGAATCGAACCTGCAATCATCTCTCCGATGACCTCCGCATCCTCTGTTGCCATGGCGAATCCTCGCCCCTGCTGGCCTCCCCTGGCCTGCTTGGTGCTGGACGAATCTCTGCTGTGTCTGCAGGACTGGTCCCCTCTGCTGGCCTGCTGGAACCCTGGCTCCACCTTCCGGAGCTGCTCGTCCTACGGCACTCCCTCATCTGGTGGTCTGCTGAACCATACACTAGGCACTGGCCCAGCCTCTTCCGGCACTCATTGAAGGTATGCCAGGCTTCTTGCAGTAGGCACAAGTACCACCCTGTCTCTGACCCTGCTGGTGCTGCCTCGGCTGCTGCTGCTGATGGACTGGCCTCTGTTGAATCGGCTGTAGCTGAAACTGCCTCAGCTGCTGACGCTGAAAGTGGGGCCTCTTGGCCTGGCCTCCGCTGTTGCTGCTGCCTCCAACTGGGTCTCTCCCCTCTTGAGCCTAAGCTCAAGATCATCCCTGCTAGCAAGGCTCCTGTCAAGATCTTCTTGAACGTGGCATCCCGGTTGTCCTTGGTCAAGGACTTGACCTCCTTGACTAGGCCCTTCCGGAACCTCTGGGTCTTCGCCGTCTCGCTCAAGCCCTCCACAAACCTGCCGAGGTAGCCGAACTCCCCGGCGTACTCCTCCACTGATAGACTCCCTGGACTAGGCTCTCGAACTGCAACTCCAAGGCTCTGAGTGCTGAATCTGGGAAGAACTTCTTCTTGAAGAAGCCCTTGAACTGCTCCCAAGTCTGCCCAGCTACCCCCATCCTGGGGTCTGACTGATACCAGGTGCAAGCAAGATCTCGTATCCGGCTAGCTACGGCCTCGATCTGAAGATCTGCTGGTATCCTGGCCAAGCGAAAGATCTCCTCTATATGCTCGATCCACTCATCGGCATATAGGATCCCCTCTCCCCAGAAAGTCGCTAGGGCTCATCTTCTGAAACTGCTCGATCCCTGGTGTCCTCGGCTGCTGCACCACTGGTCGAGCTGCGGCTGTCGTGACGGCCAACTCTATGCCTCTGTCTGTCGAGCCTGCTGCCTGTCCATGAACTGCTGGAAGTACGCGAATATCTGAGCTGTGTCTACGTATCCTGGAGGTGGCTGCTGGAAGGGATCCTCTGGAATGACCGGGTCCTGCCTCCAAGCCGGTGGATGCATATCTCCTGCTGCGGCTGCCGAGGTCTCAATACGAGCTGAGGTGGCAGGAGCTGCAGTCCCCTGGCCTCGCCGTACTGGCTGAGAGGTAGCAGTCCCCTCTATAGCATCCTCATGAATGGCACGCTACGATCTAGTCTCTACCATCCTGAAGATAGACAAACAAGAGTATCAATTTCTGAGAAAGAAGCGAAATAAAAAAGGCGGACAATTATAATTCAAAGGATCAGCTGACAAAAGGATTTAGATGGCAATAAAGAAATTTTCCTAAAGTGATTGAGTACCTTAAAATTAATGTCCTATATCCTACTGCAGGCTGTAGTGATACTCTAATTCGAATACCACTACACTTCTAGTCTAGACCTGCATGGGCCACCACTAAAAACGTGTTACGACCCGCACCCTAGAGTAAGGGCACGAGACGTGGGTACGTCCAGCCTACATCGCAGTGTCGGCGGTAGAACGTTGTCCTAGGTCAACATCTAGCAATATATCTCTAAACAGTTTATACTCCCCGAATGGGGGTGACATAGCAGTAAAAGTCAATCACAACTAAGGAAGATATAGCACGATATGAAATAGAACTCAAGAAAATAAATAGATGAAAAGTAGTCTAAGATAATCCCAGCAATATCCAGATGTACATGGTCTCAGATACAGAATGAAAGAATTATACTACTCTGAACTCCAAATAAAGTCTAGCTAAAACATGCCTCAAGACTACATAAAAGATAGATAAGCCTAACTAATCTAGTCTAGGCAATCGGGGTGATATCCTCAGCTAGAGCTGGGTCCTCCTGATGGTCCAGCTCGCAGGTGTCATCTAAGGCTACCCCGTAGTAAGTATCCAGACCAGCCTCATCTTCGTCCTCTGTAATATTTTCAACAGGTCCAATCAGGACAGGAGCGAGTACAGTACATCTCAACAGTTCATAGCAGGTTAGAAGATATAATCATGCAGTAAAGTAAGATACAGGTACTGAAAGAAGTGCAGTATGTAAACAGAGAGAGAAAGCTGTAATAAAAATATCTACTATAAATAGAGAGCTAACATGTGACTAGTGAGTCAGAGTACAATATGACATATAAATGGCATAGAATTCTGATGCTACACTACGGAAGAAATTCTGATACTACACTACTTGGATAGTATTCACATGTCTATTTCTACTCTCCCGTACCCCCAATCAGTACACAAGGATCCAACCAGGTTATGTTATGATACTATGTAAGGCCCCCGAAGGGTGATAAGCCCCCGAAGGGTGGTAAGCCTCTGAAAGGTGATAAGCCCCCGAAGAGTGATACATAGTAGACCCATAAATGGGATAAGGATTCCAGGAAGACTCTGTGATCATAAGAGTATATGTCACAAGTGATCGAAGAACCAATGAAGCATAGTGATACGCCATGTAAGTGAAACGCACAGAACATAGAGTACCCGATGCTCCCTAAGGATAACATCTCAAAAGGGATCCATATAGTACCAATCCGTGTGACCAACGTGACAGTACAAGTAATAATCTACTGCAGGAAATAGTTCTA
Organism: Iris pallida; assembly: GCA_029216955.1. Classification (NCBI taxonomy): domain Eukaryota; kingdom Viridiplantae; phylum Streptophyta; class Magnoliopsida; order Asparagales; family Iridaceae; genus Iris; species Iris pallida. The sequence continues at coordinate 57,001 of JANAVB010026470.1, forward strand.
AACAGGATATGAAATGATCAGAGAATGTACTCGCCTGGTATCTGAGTGTCCGGATGAAATGTACTGTCCGAGGAGAGGTGTCTGGCTCCTAATCAGAACAGCACAAGTCACAATAAGTCTAAAATGATAACAATATGCAATTCAATGCATTCTAGATGAATCTAGGTCAATCTAGGCCAAAGTCAACTCTTGGTCAACTCTGGTCAACCCCAGAGTCAAACTAGGTCAACCATGGTCAAACTAGGTCCAACAAGTCTAAATAGTCTATTCTAGGCCTAACTAGTCCATATTAGTCTAAACTTGCTAAACTAGCCTATGCTAGCATACCAAGTCCATACAACCCATACAATACAAGGTCAAAATCAAACATCACATAACCTAGTTGCATCTAGGCCTACACATAGAGTTTACAGAGTAAATAATATACATATACATAGGGCTACATATATATATATCACACATGCAATATAATATAAATAATAATACATCCACATATTATCATATATGATACCTACATATATGTATCCACATATATACATAATACATTATATACATATATAGATATACATGCATACACATATATCAATATAATATCATACAATGTATATAGAGAGAGGGATTATGTTGTGTGTAGAGAGTGAGAGACAAGTGTGTGTGTGTTAGAGTGTACTGTGGTGTGGGAGTGAGGGAGTGATGTGAGAGTACATTAAAACTGTGTGTGAGTATGAAAGGGAACAACATGGTGTCAGTTTCAGGAAAATAGGAAGGGAACACCATTCCTGTGTGGTGTTGACAGGATATGAGTGTTAAAGAGTAGGCAATATGTGTGTGTGATGCTTGTGTGTGGGTATAACAGAAATAGTGTGTGCTACATGAGTGTGTGTGAGATGTGTGGCTGAAACAGTGAGGGAAAACTGTGAGGAAACAGTTAAGAGTGTGTGCCAGCTATGAGTGAACCTGGAAATAGGAAACTTAGATATCAATTGAAATCTCAGTAACTGAGAACACCACAGTTTCAGCCCCAACATTCTCAGGTTTTGAACAATCCATTTCGAAACCAATTAACCACCAAATCAACCCAAAATCGACACACAGTTAGTTTACATGTAGGAGATCTATTTTAGGGTATAAAACCAATAATTAACATCAGTAAAATATGTTTAATTAGCTGCCAAAATTCAATTATTGAAACTGGAAAACTGGAAATACCATGTATCAGGATTTTTAGGGAAAAATAAAAAATGCAATAAAAAACAAACTAAAATTCAAATCAAGGGT